>JAOBYE010351094.1:0-30126 GCA_025403585.1 Parazoanthus swiftii | reverse complement strand
AGTGTGTGGGTTCTTTTAAGTACCCCGATAGAACGTCGAGAGACTAGACCAACGGCTTCACGTCCCTGTCCACGGACAGGGACGTGAAGCCGTGTTTTAAACGCGTTTATCCAATTTCTTCGTGTTTTATACTTGTGCTTTACATTTTTTAATACACTCAGCTTTTTGTGGACGAGGTGTTCCATTATAACGGACGTTATTGTAAGCTGTTCGTTCGACACAGGAACTGAAATTTTTCTTGCCTCTATACAGGTGGATCGCCATATCCCGGAGTTCCTTTGGAGAAATTGTTCGAGCTTCTCAAGTCAGGATATCGAATGGAGCGACCTGTGAACTGCCCAGACCAAATGTAAACGACTCTTTTTCTTGAAACACTTACTATGTGATATACTTTGTATTCTTATCAAGTATATTATATGGAAAAATGTATTATACTCTAATACAACTAGAATACGGACAACTTTGTCTTCTTTTCTTATTTAATAAAGGGAAAGCTCCGCTGACGATTTTATTGCGCTATCTGATTGCAGTTTTCTTTGCTTATTCTTAAATGCAACATACTTTTGTCCTCAAAACTCGAAACTTTAACGTTTAAAATCTTGCGAACATGTCGCTGAATGAAAATCGTTATATTGTGTATTCAGTTCCATAAGTAGAGACAGATACTAAGAGGAAATAACTGAGTCATTTTAGAACTTGTATTAGCTTTTTCACTTATATTTTCTGAACTACAACAACACCGTCCGGTCGAAAACCGTGCTTTATTAAAACAGCCTGACGTCAGTACCAAAGTTTAGTTAACCATTTATAATTTCTGTTCTGTGATATTGTTTTGACATTCTTAGTACAAAATCAGATGCAAATATGCATAGCTGGGTTGCGTTGTCAAGCTGAAGTGGCTAATGAATCCTGTAGACGGTGGTCGTGGGACTGCATTAAGCCTCTCTCTCTTTCAGATGGCATTTTTCCACCCAAGTTTAAAAGTAAAGCAACCGACCAAATCTACGCCAATTTTTTCCATAGATACATAGGTATATGGCCAAAGGCTAAGCAAAAGGACCGAATGGCAGTCTTAGCCAATGCAAAAGTGGCATTATCAACAGCCCCCTCCCCCCCCCCCCCCTCCAGCGCTCATTTCCCTGAGAGAGAAGGATCAGAATTAAAGCGGACGTTTTTTTTCCCTTTTCAGGTACCTGATAATGCAGCAGTGCTGGCACGAAGACCCTTCATCGCGACCAACATTTAGTGAACTTGTCAAGGAATACGATTCCATGTTGTGTGATTTATCAGGAAAGGTGAGTAATGTTACATCCCAGGCAAGACAAACTGATTGTTTGTACAACTTCTGTTACGGTCAGGAGCCATCACCATCCCACCCTCCCCTTCCCCCAAAGAACCACTTCTGTAGTTAGCTACATAAGAGAAAAGATCTCAACAAAACGGACAGATGTCTAATGCAGCTTTGTCTCGTGCACTAGGACCTCTGGGCACTTGCAATCAAGTTATAAGACTCAGTAATAGCCAAAATGAAGAAAACTTTTCGAAAGTTGAAGTCAATCAAACTATCTGGGATAAGAGCGCAAGCACATCGGGTCTCTAAATTTTTCAGTATCATGTTTTTACTTGTTATACAAATTTAACAATATGTTAAGATTATTTTTCCACGGAGTCTTAGTTTCTGAATAAATGTGATATTGCAGCGTTTAACTCCGCAATATTTAGCTAGTGTTAATTTCCGTTAAAAGAGTTCAGGTTACTATTTTCGATTTTGTGTTTGAACACCAGTATCTCAAAAAATGAATAAGCATAAGACTTGGAAGCTTAAAGTTTTCCTGCGATGTTAGATAATTGCAATCTCTAATTACGCCAACATCTGAGCAGTTTCGGGATTAATAAAGATTAAATTTTTCTCTGATTGATGCTCAAAGCCGACCAGTTCCCTGCCGGACCGTTTCTCGTGGGAAGTTAATAAACATCTCCAAGAGCGTAGAATAACCGAAGCACTTCTAATTGCCGTTGGCAAGCCGCTTTGGACACATAGACAGAGAATAGCACATCCATGCAATTTAGGATTATTTTGTAAGCGTGGTCCTAATTTCTGCCGGTCTAAGTAGTGTTTCCAACACTTTTAAACAAGATTTTTACCCTGATTGGTAATAAGAATTCGTTTAAATATTGAAAAATAAATAATGAGTTGCGCACATATCCATAAATATCCAAAGCGTTTTACAAACGTTCAACCTAAACTTAAGTAACAATTCATATAAAAACTGGGCAACCTGCTGTTCCGTGGCATTTCGCTTTTCCCTCATTAGAGTGTTTAGATTTTCAAACTGAGAATACACGGCGTATTTTGTAAATAAATATAAAAGAAACTTTATTCTAAAGTAACCGTTTTCTTCTGTGGTACAAGATTTCTTTCAAGCATGAGACTACAAAACAATAGCCAAGAAGGGCTCCGAATTTTCTCTGTTTCCTATAAGAAATTACTGTTACATTAAGACTCGAAAGATTTTTTTGCTAAAATTGATCAAACTAGTGAACTAAAAAAAAATTGCTAACGAGTGAAAATATAGTAGACTTTCATGTTTTAGCTAATGCGGTGAACGGTTTAAACAATATCGTAATCAACAACTCTCTTCTTTTTTTTGCCGTTGGTCTGCCATGTTCTTACACAAACCGTTACATAAAACCAATGAAAATAATAAAAAATGAAATTAAGAAAACGCTTTTTTATTCCTGAAGACGATTTTTAGTCGAAAACGTTAGAATTTTAAATCAAGACCTTTAAAGACTATTTAACCAAAGTTGATAGAACTTGCTAGTTTAAAACTCAACAAAATTTAAAGACGTGTACACAGCTGTTTGTTCTATACTGAGCAAACCCTGGCCGTGCACATTGTTTTTTTAACATGGTGCTCACTACTCCTGGAATTCCTGGAAAACTCTTGGAATTTTGAAATTTTCTTCCAGGGCCCTGGAAAACTCCTGGAAAAACAGATCATTTCCCTGTACTCCTGGAAAACTCCTGGAGTTTGTGGAAAAATTTTCAACAGTTTAATAAACAAACCAAAACCTGCAGAAACATCTGACTCATGATTGTAGTTTTTGTATTTTATCAAGACTCAATTACAGGAAGTTTTTTTTATTTTTTCTGGGGATTTCCGTTCCGTTTCGCTTCGATTGAAAAAGCTTTTAGCGAGGAAGAATTTGGGGTTTTGTTCTGGAAAAATAAATTTTCCACCCTGGAGAACTCCTGGAAAACTCCTGGAATTTCCTTATCATCAGTCAGTGAGCAACATGTTTTAAGTGTGAACCCGAATGTGTCTTCTGGTTATTTGTTCATAGTATTTCAATACCTTTTTGTGTTTTATGGACGGTCGAGGCCAAAGAACAAAAAGATAGAGAACAAAAACATAAAACAAACGAACTGGTCGAGTTTCATAACCAGTTCGCGCCATCAACTATGATTTAACTTAGCGAATACTGCGGGTTTTTAGCATGTTTAATTCTTTAATTCTGATTTTGTGTTCCCTTTTTCACCGTTGCAGGATTATCTGGAGCTGAAGTCACCACTGCTTAATAGTATGGTACCAACAACACCATCCTCTTCCGAGGCGGAGCCTACCCCCAGAGATTCACTGGGTTCCAGTGTGTTTGATAGCGTAGACAACATATGGACTACGGTTGACAGTGTGTTACGAAAGGGCTACAGTTCCTCTGCTGATAATGGACGGTGCAATGTAACGAGTAACATTTCTCAGGAGAGTGGTTATGACACGTCAAGAAATGACAAGAAATGTGCGAATGATGACAACGACAGCAATGAGACTGACTCAGAATATTCTGCCAAGGGAACTAGAATGTTTACTGTGGATGGTAAAAAGATGGTGTTCTTCAGGGCGCCCCTACAGAGTGAAGTATAGCCTTTGTAGCTGAAGACAAGTTCGGGGGAAACGCTCTTGTTAGAACCTGCGTATCAGCCAGGACGTGTTTACTGTTTCGAGTATGAGAAAGTCAATAAGACCACGAGGTGATATTTTGGCGTAATATCAACCGATCAAAATACTTGCCCAGTAAGAGACTAAGATTCAGGAATGACTTCAGCTGATTCCAGCGAAAGACGTTTCATACGGAATAAGGCTCTAATAGACCAAAGGGCAAAATAAGCCAAATGAGGGCGAGTAAGGGCTAATGGCGAATAGAACTGAAGACAAAATGAACTCAAGTTTGAAGACTCTTAAGTCAGGCCCGCACAAAGTAACGAGTAATTTCTTTTCCAGCAGCGTTTTGTTTAAAAGAGCGATTACTCAAATGCGAGTTTAGTGGCAATATGAAAAAGGATTATCGGTAGAGAACTACTGAAGTACCTTGAGTGAATTAGAAAAACAGTGCTGTTGATTGGAAACAAATAAGATCTAGCAAGAGTAACGAGCAAAGAGAAAAAGAAAAGTGGGAATAGAAAGGGAGAAACAGACCGAATTCAGAGAAGCGGTGTTAAGGGCTTACTCAAAACACTAAGCTCTCTGTAAAACAATCTAAGTAAGCGTCAATCGTTTAAGACCGAGACTATGGCTGCCTGCGGATCTGCCAACTTCTAAAGCGTACACATGGATATGATAAATGATCTAGAGTAACGCTTTAAGTGATAGAAGTGCAAGTCTTCCCGGCAAACAAACTTAGACGTCAGTTCAAGGGAGATAAGGGAATGTACTACAAACGATTTAGAGGAAGATATTTCAGAGTTTAGGCAGCTTTACTTTATGAATTTGAAACATGGAGCTAAAAATTTTCTTTATCTAACTTACGTTGTTTCTTTGTCAACGAGTTCTTTTTGCGATACTTGTGGCTTCTGGGAATCAGTCTTATTCGAGGGGTACTGAAAAACACCGGTTAGGGCACTGCCTTGATGAAATCCTGTAGAGTTTGCAAAACACCAACCGAAAATGTGACTTAATAGGGCTATTGTTCAGATTAAGTATTGTTTCCACCTCGGGTTGACGGTATACAAAGATTCTGCCCCAATTTCGAGTTGCGACCCTTCACACTTATTAAAATTGTTTAACTTCTCTTGAAACCCAGTTAGCTGAAAGACCAGAATCCTGTACACGCCTTTCACACACAATCATACATGAAATCTATAATATCCCTTTACAGCCAACTCTTTATTCTTCATAATAGCCATGTCAAGATAAAAATATATAAAAAGTAGAGCACGATAGTGCGATGTAAAAATTATTTGCTTTAAATAATAGTACATTTCTAGTAATCAACTTCATTGAAAGGGTCGTACTCCCAGTACAGTTGCCGCGTTTTCTTCCCACTGCAATTGCAACATTGTCGAGTATCTAAAGAAAGTATTTTTAACAGATCAATAAAATATCAATATATAAGCGAGTGGAGGTTACCTGCCATTATGATATATGTGTGACATTATTATATACGTCGGGTTGTAAATAGAAGTATTTCATTTTGCTTTTTTGAGATCAGATACTGTTTTAAATTCTATTCTGAAAATGGGCATTCTTTTGGAGTTCTTGAGACTGTATACTGAGAGAGCTGCTGTTCCTGGACTGCCCCAGGGCACTTATATCAAAACTCATATTTTCGCTTGTTTTGATTTTGTTTTGCGGCACCCTCGCGCAGTTCAATGTCATAAATCACTTCAATTGATACGAACACATTTTGCTTTGCATAAAAGTAGCCAAAATAAACTGATTCATATATATTCCGGTTGTAAAACCAAATAAAACCTCAAAATTAGGCAAAAACAGCCCCTGAAAACATCCTGCTCCACGAATCAAAATTAACTATATCGTTCTGTTGCCTGATAAATGTGAGTAAACTCCTAAAATTTGGCCGAAGGTCTTGAATAGTCTAAACTCATAAACCTTAACGCAAGCTAAACGTCTAGGACGTAAGTCCTTTATTGTGACAATTGTGAACTTTTGTTCCTTCAAAAAGAGAGCGGTTGGGACAGTTAACACTTTGTGTTAATGTGTTTGTATGTTTTCTACACGAGTGCACGAAATTGAGCACGATTTCAGTATGAGTGTTGTGTTTGTCTGTGTCGTTTGAGCTCGAGTGCATCAATCGCCTGTAAAATGGTCAGTGCTCGTATAAAAAAAAAGCTCCTGCTTGACTTTTTTTTTTAACGTTTATTTTTTGAAAACAGAATCTGCACTCGTGCTTTTGTTGCTCTGGCATTTTTTTCTTACTCTTATAGTAAAGGTAGGCAGTCACGGCGGAAAGCAATTAGCTAGTTAATAAACAGAAACTTTATATATGAAATTTTTATTGAAATTTGTTCATCTAGACAACTTCACTTCAGGTCAGTGCCTTAAGAAAAAAATTTCATACAAAAATTTCTGAAAGTCCTTGAATTTAGTTCCTAAAGTCCTTGAAATTTCCTGAGTTGAGAGTCTAGAAATCCGTGAAAGACCTTGAATTCGCTGCTGGAAAAACGATCGCTGGAAAAGTGATTTAACTTCACAAGTGTCTCAATCTGCATAAGCTCTGTTTTTTTACCTCTGCAACTCCTACATACCGTATTTATTCGAACAAGTGCTCGAACAAGCACATACCCTGAAGGCCAAGAAATTAATAAGCCGCAACCCTCCAAAAAACCCCGCATAAATATGAGGTTAGTGAAGTAAGAGCAATATTTTACTGTTTTTATTGCACAAGAGACTTCACTGATCGACCCTAAGTGACATTGAAATTGGGTTCATTTGAAGGACCTTATACTGCAAACTGTAAACTTTATTGTTCGGTATTAGTCCAGTCATTCAGTGATTTAACCTCAAAGTAATTGCAAGAAGAGGTATTTCAACGGTTTTCAACGTAGAAACACATCTCCTATAACATATCAAAAGTCCCCGGTCGGGAAGGTGGTAAAAAACGTGATTTATTGAGACCTGTTTCGGCCTATAGTCTCAGTATAGCATGGAAACGAGGCTACAAACAGTATTGAGACAAAAAGCCCACTAGTCGAACAGTATTCACACATAAATTGAAATACCTTTTCTTGCAATCACTTTGAGGTTGACCCATTTTAGCTCATTTTTTGTGTAGAATGACTGGACTATATTGTACTGAGACTCAAATATCCAATGCAAGGTTTATATTCTGTTTTGTTATATTTCTTTCTTCATAGTTTTGTTGATGGGAAATAAACCTCAGTGGCAAATAACACGAACTGAGCATGCTCAGGGGTTTCCTTTAGTAAACTTAACTGGATTACATTTGCCGCAAGGTGAACCAAGATTGCATTCCAGTCATGGGATTGTATAGTTTCTGAACTGATGGTGTTACTTTCAGAAACCTCGGGACTTTAATTCACATGATATGTGGCCATGCAGAGTTGTTAAAATTGATTAGACTGGTATTAGAAAAATTTATGGGGGCAGACCATCTGATGTCGTGTCGGAGGCGCGGTAGAGAAAAGGGTGAAAGAACTTGTAAAAACCAACTTGCGTGATTAATACAGACGAAAAAGATGCTCGCATGCCACCCAAGCTTAGTACGGAAAGTGTATCAGAAATAGCAAACTAAATTGCCGCCAAAGGTTGACAGACAAGAAAAAATTGTATGTAAAGTTATCCTTTGACTCCCTCTTCACCCCTTTGGCCCTTTGCATCCGATGGGTGGGCATTACTTCAATGAATGAACATACAGGTCATTGCCTCTAAACCACGACTCGTACCACGTGGACAATTTACCATTCTTGCATCTGCCATTCTCAAATAAATGTTTATAGTAATTAATAGTCTGAAATCACCAACCACAGCAGGATGACAGAACAAAATCATCTACTGTTTCTACACTGAAATTTATCCATAATGCTGTAAAACATGAAAAAAAAAATCCTTTTTGAAATATCCTTCAAGATTGTCACACTGTTACAGATGATGAAAACGTTCAATGGAGTGAAGAACACTGTCCACAGTACAGATTGTCAGATAAATTGCTGGGATTAAATTGTTCTTTCGTTTCAACTCGTGCTCAAAGCAGTAAAAAAAAAGTTGGAAAGCATAAACTAAATATTAAATAAACAAATTCTTTCTAAAAACTGTACGTGAAGTTGGATCATGTCTGAGAATGTATAGAAAATTGAAAATATATGCAATGGTGATATCTACCAGGCTTGAGTTGCGCCATGTCGCGGCGCTTAAAATCTAAACTGAGCTGCACACCGAAAAATTATCACATTACACAGATACACAGATATCTCAGCCAAGGTGGTTTCGACAGATCAGGAAACATCTCCTTGTGCTGTTTATTGTCCAAATAGTTGTTCTATTTAGGGTTGCTCCGTGGCGTTCAGCCAATCAGAGGTCACTCACCTTGGCGACATTCTCAAGTTTACTATTCGCCGGGGGACGATCGTAAAGAGCTGTTCCTGTAATGACAAGTATTGATGCTGATAAAGAAGTTTCGCCAAGATTAATATCGTAAAAAGACTAGTCACTGATACTACACTTCCAGGTTTTGATTCTTGATATTCCAAACATTTATTTTTGGTATCCCAAATATGCGGGTACAGTTTGCGCTAAATTAAAACAGTTTCACTTTGCTTAGGTTACTTTTCACCCGGAGTAGTAAGGTTTTCCAGTTTGTAGGCCGTTCGTCACGGTGCACAGTGTAACAATGTGTGCGATCGGCGAACATTAATGTTTCAAGCCAAACAATTACAAGGTCATTTTGAAAGCAATATTTTTCCGCCTAAATTTTGATTTATTTGTGGCTGGTAGGGCAGTTATTTATTTTTTAATATTGTATACATAAACTCATTTGACTTTTATTCTTATTCTTGTTCCTGGAGATCAGTAGATTGCGAGGGAAATTGACTAATTTGTACATCATCTCCGTCATATAGTTTAATTCGAAAGCATTCAATTAAAGGCAGAGTATCCGAAAAAACGATTTCATCAGTCATCAGTTCAGTAATAAGTGATAAACAATGAAACAGAAAAGGAGCGGTCAGTTTTGTTCCATACTACTTGAGAAACTGGCGCAATCCAATTAGATTTTTTGCAAGGTCTAATGATGCACCTTCGAATCCAGCAAACTGTTACATATCGTTTTCTGATTAAAACCGTCACCGCACGCATCTCATGCCCCTTTTTCAAGAACCAGATTATATTGGCCGAGGCGCAGTGTTCCTAAATCTTAAAGTTTGCCAGACGTAAGCAAACTCAGCCTTAAGCCCAATCTAGTTGAAAAATTGAGCATAAACAGCTTAAGACCGAGGTCGTTCTTTCTTGTTCCTAAATTCAGTGGGCAATCAGAAAATCAGGTGCACAACCATCAGTAAAATTGTATTTCTTGTTTCTTTCTTCCTTTCCTTGGTCTTAAACTTGAAAGGCTTGTGTTACTATTTCAGTGTCGGTTACTATTGTTCGGCTTATGTAAATAGAGGATCAGAAAACAAGAGAAGTGATTAGAGGAAAAGAGGAGAGAAGAGAAGAGAAAAGAAAAGAAAAAAATAAGAAAATGGGAAAATAGATAAGCAAAGATAAGAAAAGGAAAAATCGTGAAGCGATTAAAAGTGAACGGAAGGGAAGAAAGGGGGGGAAGGGATAGAAAAGAAGATAAGGCAAGAAAAGATAACTCAAGAAATATGAAGATCAGAAGAAAAGAGAATTTCGAAAATAAGAGGATACAGATGAAAAGTTAAGAAAAGTTAATGAAAAGAGGTTTTCTTGAAAGCAGTGTAAGAATGTATTTAATGATATTACTAACATCAGTTAGATGATGTCCGAGAGAATACACGGGCTTTGCATTTTCATGAAACAAAATAGTCAAAAAATAAATAATATAAATTTCGCTCAGTCAATATAAAACGTTGTCAGCTGGTCATCTGTGTCTGCTGTATACTCAGCTGAGTTGTTTGTAAACAAAAATAAGAACGTATGGTAACTTCGCTTTACCTTATTCACTTTCTGTGCCCCTCATTGCTTCATTAGTTTATTACGAAAAACGCGATAATTGACATATCTGACTGATCCTGTTAATTGAAGTGTTCTTGTGCCGAAAAAATATTCTAAAAAGTAAACAGATGCAAATTTGGCTGTAAGAGTTTATTGACAGTAAGTCACATGTAAAGTACACAAAACTTTCCTAATATAAAAAGATCAAATTGCAAAGCATAATCAAACTTCAATTCACTCTGTCTCTGTACATTCAGCCGCGCACTATGCTAAGTTGTGGAACCATGAAGTGTTTTATAACTGGTTAGAGGTTTTCAACTTTCTTCGAGCGACTTCAAATACGAAAACCGAAAAAATCAAAGATGAATTAGATCGTTTTAAAGGCTCTATTTGTACATGCCAAAAACGTGAGAGTCTGCAATCTTGGTTTCCTGTTTGAGGAAATAGTTGTGAACTTTGATATCTGTTGGATATTCTTTGCATTTCTTCCTTAATATATTATCCAGCTTTCAGTCCCAAGGTGTTAAAAGTTTAAAATTCAATCTTGCCTACTGGCTAATAGCTTTCAGGTCGGTATAGAAATTGTCCAGTTATTTCAACTACTATTACAACCCGGGATTCACATGAGTGATCTCTTGATAACCGAATTTCTTTTTTGTCTGAGAAAGCTTTAATTATAGACTAGATGATGTTATACTCAGCATTTTATTAACAGCAGCTCATGAAATAGGAAAAAATGTTACCAATAACATCCGGCTCGATTCGCCGCAGTCGCATTATGTATCTGTAAAATAATTCAATAAAAATATATTTAGATTTGTCTTTTGCGATACATGTTTCTTAGTCCTCGATCGCGATAGTCTTATACAGAAATCTTATCAATGAAAACTGAATGCATTTTGCCTTCAACGGTTTGGGTAACAAAACACCATTTCTTTTATGACTGGAATTTTCATTTATATGTTTAGTAAAAGAGCGACCCGCCTTAGACTTCCAAGCAGTTGTACCTGACCAGTCAAAAAATTTGTTGCTTCTGAAATTGCAAGCTGTACAGCAGAGGAGTTATCGTTATTTTTTAATACGGTCTAAAAATTTCTGACTTATTTCTGTAAGAAATTTATATAAACAATGAAACTTCTATAACCATATGCCCATGGTGTGCAATACAGTTACGTGTTTGTTTGGCTGTCTGTTTCAGAAAAACCTGATCTGCCATATTGGGTGCAGTCTGGTTTATACAAATTACCTTTCTACCTGATCTCAGTATGGCAAGGCTTTGGGCAGGCCTATTCATTGCTGATAATCGAAGCTAATTAATTGAAGGCGTGTGGATATTAGATGTAGCTTGTCTTATTTTGGCATCATCACCTGAGATATTTGGAGGAATAAAGAGATTGTTCTCTGAGTTCTGGAAGTATAGAAAACCTCTAAACTGCAGCATTAGCGAATTAGGGGCTGATACATACATCATACATACCAATAGATGCAGGACACGCAATGATATCTTTGGTAAGACGGTACATACCCACACACCAAGTGTAACTGTAAGTTGCTTCGCAATAGAAGCCAAAGCTATTGTTTTCCTAATTACGACCAAGAAGTAATCTGTAATGAAATGCATTTTACATGACTAACGACAAAGAAAGGTAAAATTGCGTGGAAAAACTGAATTTCGCTCGTATGCAGATTTAAAGGGTTTTAGAATTACACATAATTACTGATGTCAGGTTTTAAAAGTGCTTCCACCTTTCCAACCTGGAATTGTCCAACCACGTGCGTGTATTCACTGATTATCCTTAATGTTACCGGTCAAAAATATCGATGTTTGCAGTTTACTGTTTACAGGATACGAGGGGTTTTCATCTTTACAAGCGCTAATCCATAAATGGGTTCGTACAAGTTTTAATCGCCTGATTTTAGTCTCGTGCCAAAAAGTGGTTCACTTCACGGCAAGGGAATCGTGGAATTTGGCTACCCAAGAACATCCACAAACCCCAAGTTCTTCATGTAATCCGGCGTACGATTTGACCTGATACGAGTATTAAAGAATATATCGATTTCTTAAGGCGGTACTATATTAGTATAAAACCCACACTGCGTTAAACCACGAAACAAAACCATGCATTACCAAATAGAACATTTTTTTCTCTTTCTTTTACGGCGAATAAATACATAATTTGGCTGAAGGGCAAATAAGATTTTTTAAAACCATATGGCTATTTAGATGGCCCTCAGTTGTAGGGCTAATTAATCCCTGTCACTTGCAGGTGAAAAAGGCATTTTCTCCAGTGTTCAGTAACAGCCGTCGATAGTGGATACCACCGTGTTTCGATTTCACTCCAAGCGGAAAAATAAACAAATCACATCAACTATTTTGTACCAGAACTTGTATTTTTTGTTTGAAATATATTGTTTATAAAGAATATGTCAGCTGGTAGGCAAGATAATCAATTAATACGTATTAGAAATTAGGTTTATAGGTTCAAGATGCAGCAATTGTATTGTATGTGTAGCAAGACTTGGAGACAAAAATATTTTGCCCACTTGAAGCCGACAAGATTTCCCAAGTATAAGCAGTAACCTTGAGTTCTATCCGATAAGAAGAAACTATAGTGAAGGATGTAGAAATGCCATTATATTTTCAAACATATTACACAGCTTTAATTTTTGAGACCAACTTTTAAACAAAATTTTACTATTTACAATGGCGCATAAATAAATGTGTATTTGATAAAGTGAATTTTTTAAGTGGTCATCGATATAAAACTAACGATCATAAAATATCGTTCTCAATTTGTCAGTGTGGCTGTTTAAAAGTAGTTGTATGCTGCATGCTGGAAAAGCGGTGCTGCTTGTAGCATTTTCCCACATCCAAGCATCCTTTTGCAGGGATATAACACAATAAACACGGTAAAAACACAGAACAGACTGTCAAGCAAGTCCACCTTTTCACACAGCTCTTGTTCAGAGGTCCACAAGCGCACGGTCGGTCGGCGATTCTTCCTTCGCCGTAAGAATCTTTCGTACAGTGATAAAACATTCCCTTTACACAGCACAGACATGTACAATACTCAACCGCTTGTTCTATGTCTCTGCCACAACAGAAGAGCTTCACGTCCTCACCATTTACAAACTGTTTGCCTTTGGTGTTCGCGGCTGCTGTGTGCGAGCTGCGCGAGGCGCAGTCACCTCGGTCTTTATTATTGTAAGAGTATGGTAGCGGCTGTGTTGTAATTGTTTGTGGTGGCGAGATCAGTTCACCTCCTAAATGTCTCTTAGAAAACGATTCATAGCTTCTGCTTGAAAGTTTTAGGGATGTGTTCTTGGAACTAAGAATTGGCGGCCTTGGAGAGCGTGTCGCTTTTGTAGCCGCAGCGATTACACAGTAATCTCGATTAAATTCGTCGACCTTCGATTCTTGACCAGAGTTCCGAATCACAATTAAATCTCCCTTTTCCACCGACTTTACTGCTGAAGCCCTTTCTCTGTGTTTTGATACATGGGAGGGTAATCTTCGCTCCCATATCACAACTTTATCCAAGGGGTTTTCATGAAGTGACACCGTAGTTTCTACCGCCATTAAACATTGATCCACTATGGAAATAAAATCCTTTCCGCTGCAACTGCTCTGTGTACACTTTGTTTAGCTCGTGTGTCAGGATTTTAATCTTAGACAAATGTCAAAACATTTCGGGCCACGGATAGACCCCCGGCACAGTCATACTAGTTGTTCCATGAAAGTCGTGAAGATCTGTCCATTTCTCATCTGGTCATCGATGTGTGTAAAGTTCACTGTACGTTGATGTATGGTGTTCTGAGCGAGGCCCTGGGGTTACAAAAGGAACATGAATAAAGCTTTCATCAGTTGACATTACGTTCATCAAAATGCAGTTTATATTTAGAATCATCTACTCGTTGAAGTACATTTGTAAAAGTAACTTACGGCTAAGTCAACCCGTTGACTGGAAGGGAAAAGGTATTAGACAGCCTATGAACCCCAAGACTTAAGTTGTGGATCGTTTGTACGCGCGAATCGCTCTGTTCTAATGGAACACAAAATCGACAGTTCCGTGTGCTACTGCAACTGCCAACCCGCGCAGGAAGTCAAGGAATGTATCCGGCACCCGTGGCCTATAATCACTTAGACATTGCACAGTAAACTTATATCAAACCGATAATTCCTATCTTGAATTACGCCACACATTCAGGACATGGGGAGATGGTGATATGTTTTTGGTTTTGCATCTAACAGCTGCAGCTAGATTTCCTACACATTCACACACATATACATACACACGCTTGGGTTCACACACGTTAGCTTTTGAAGAAAACATTGATGCATTACCGCCCACGAGTCTCTCATTAAATGTCATGCCATATTTGTAGAACTGATCCTTGACGTCAAAACCACGCCCCCAGTAGCTAAATAACATTTATCGCAATGTCGCTAGCGCACCGTTCGCGCGATTCGCTTTACCTCTCTCAAAATTTATTACTCACCGAGGCTTAGGTAAGACAGATTTGCGAAATTTAAGGTATGAAAACTCGACATAGCTGGTGTCTTGATGAGCTGTTTACGAATGTGCCAGATTGCGTCCCGAAGTCATTTCCTACTCACTGGGACTTCCGGTTCATTCATTTGTGAATAAAAGACTACAGACAATGGTATTTACTTAGCTATCTCGGGATTAGCTTGACTATGATTCTGTGCATATTCGATAATTTGCATATAAAAAGATCCCAAGTGATACAACATTTTAAAACTTCACGGAATACCGCCTGAAGACAGTTTACTAGGCACAGTTATAATTCAGGCAAATTACTCCACCAGAAATCACTATCATATTTTATCATCGCAAGAAGACATTTTCAAAAAATATTATTCTAAGACCGATTTCCTATAAGAGATTGACAGGTTCGAACTAGCTGTTTAACTTTCCTGAATTGCTTTTAACCCAGAGTTCAGGTGAATGAAGTTTTTCAGGAAACACTCATTTGCTATTGGGTTCAAATATTTCAGATTTGTCATGAGCGCCTTGCAGTTTGCTTGGAGGAACTTCCGATTTGCAAATATACCAGCTTCCGTCGCCGCTTGATACTCGGCCAAGAATTCGAGTTGGATTTTTAAAGAACTTTTTTCGAAGTGTCATTGCTTGACTTTGTTTTCAAATTCGAAACAAAATAAGAAATAATTTGAATCAAAGACCGCTTTGTACGAGAGGTGTATCTTTTCTTTGAAAAAAACCCAAAATTATTTGGAGAGGACTGCTACTTGCAAAGGACAGATTAATACTAAGTAATATTTACTGATCCTTAGTGAAGTGATAAATACAAGCGGCTCTTCAGTCCTGTTGGTAAAGAACCTTTTAAAGAAAGACGTTTGTTTGAGGCGCAACTGATTGGAAACTGCCATGTAATTAAGCCTTTCTTACACTTAATATAAATTGCCAGTGGAAAAGATTGCGCGGAGGCTTTCATATATCTTCATAAACTAAGTTATTTCCGGCAATTATTTGAGCTGTCCATTCTGGCATATTCTATGAACCTCGCTAGCGGATTTCTAGACTCTCCGCCCGTTGTCTCTCTTCAACTACTTGAAAGATCAGAATCTGGCTTAAAATCAGAAAATGGTCTTTAATCTGTTGACTGTTGAACAACGTTTAAACATCGCACGAGTGCACGAGTCATGCACTGAGAGAAGAAACGTCTTCCGGACTTTTATTGAATTTGAAACTTCAAAGGAGCCGGTATTATCGGTGATTGTGTTGGGAATTGCAGTCCCTGCTTCCTGAGTTGGTGTAAAGAATGTTTTCTCACCAAATGTCGTTAGAAAGAGTTGACCTTGGATTTGGTTTATCGAGAGCGTAGGACGCCAATCTGTCGACTGGAACCTCTCCGGAACTGGTATGCTAAAATAGTTTTTTAAAGCAACTAAGAAGAATGCATTTTATATAAAACGGGAAATAACTTCAGAACTCTTATGTGGTCGTCATGCATATTTCATTTGAAGGTTTTGCGGTAACGGCAGCGTTGTTGACATATCAACTAACCAATCATCGCCTCGGGATCCTGCTAAACGAAACACGACTCGTATATGCAATCGCTCAAGTTTTCACAAAATGATCTAACAAGTCCTCTTCGAAATTGGTCACATAAATATCACAGACTGGATGTTTTACGTCCTTTTTCGTTGAGTATCATAGTACCATTAGTAAAAAGGTGTCGTGTACGATGCTGCGAGCTCACCAATGATCTATTTCACTGAAAAGACCTCCTAGACCGAGACGGAAGCTCATCCTGTCAACGAATTAAAATCAAACCTAAAAGACTGCGTGAGCTGCAAACATTTATAAAAGTTCGACTGCACACTAAAACATAAACTGTAGCGAGGGAAGAATATTGCAGCTGCACAGACAAATACTCTCTACAAAAGTAACATGTCGAAGAGGGTATATACGTGTTATGTATTAGTTTATACATCATATCCATGTGTGCGTGGTGAGATAAAAACATGTAGAACACGTACACCTTTGGAAATAAAAATTCCAGTATGTTCCACTTTAAACGAACTAAATCTCTGAATTACCGGCAAATCCTTGTTGTCACGTGCTACGCGGAGATAACCACGTTTTCACTGTTACAAGCTCTTCGAAATAAGTCCAGCGGGTTTAGCGTGGGAAAGGCATTAAGGTCAGGACACTTTGCTACTTGCAGGAAATGAACAAATTCCACTTAATTCCAGCTGTCTGAGTTCTAACTTTCTGGAAATGTTTGAGCTCGATCATTTTTTGAATATATAATTTCATACCTTCGTAAATCAGTGCTTTTAGTTTTACTTTAAAATAAAAAAAGTATTGGCCATGGGGAAAGCAACTGACCCAGAATGAACGAATATATTTTTTCCCCAATGTTTTACTAAAATAGTTCAATTGTACTCCGCATAACTAGTGCGGTTTTCCTGCGCGAAAAAGGGTTGTTCCGCCTTTAGGTATAAATATATATACCGATGATCAGTGTGGAATATCAAATTACTTACAGTATGTTTTTTTTAAGATCTTGGTCACATTGAATATTAATGATTCTCAGCCAAGAAAATGGCCAGCCAACCGCTTAGACAATTAGAGCCCATGCATATGTGACTTAAGCCACCGATAATCGCATGGAAGCGATGAGAAAACAAATACTGACTGTAAATAGTATATTTTCAAGTTATCGCCAACAAATTGCTGAATGGGGGAGGCAGACATGTGAAGGTTCTTATACACTATAATCTTTGAACAGCTAAAGCCGTGCCGAAACGAGCTCGTTCAGTTTAGTTGGGTTTGCATAATAAAATATACTCTGAATGATAGATTGTTTCTAGTACTGAACAGACTAAAAGTGATGCCTCCGACTAAAGACTGAAAAGTATCACTTAGTTATACCATATCAGATTTACTGTTGGGTATATGAATGGAAGTATTAAATATATAATTATAGCTCAACGAAGTATGTTGCTGGAAGAATGGTGACTAGTGGTGAATTGGCGATACATGTAGCCCCTTAAGGGAGGCTACGTTGGCGAGCGTGCTGAATATGGATTTTAATCAACGAAGGTTGATATACTATGTTTTTCGTCGTAAGGTTTGTGCAAAGCTGACGTTTCGAGCGTTAGCCCTCCGTCAGAGCAGACGAAGTAGTTTCTTATAGTTGGATCCGTGTATAAACTGCCACTGAAACTTGCCACCGTTGAAACGAGCTACCACTGTACCAGCATTTCTAATTTATGACATAAACTGGAGAACACTTCTGGACACATTAAACCCTGACTATTGATTAATTCAAATGCCGCTACACTCACCAGATATCAGGGTTAATGACGATTTCTGTTTGTCTTCCTAGTTTACGACAGGCAAATGTCTCATGCTAGACTGCCAGACAGTTTATCACTTCAATAACTTGAGTGAAACAAACCCGTTGCAAAATTCCAATTATGTATATGTTTTGAACAGATTATGTAAATAACAAAGATTTTGTTGCTTACAAATTCAAGTCCTGTTAAGGCCTTGAGGAAATTTATTTATTGTGTTTTAAAGTGTACTGTTGTACTTACATAACTATATATTTATATATAACTGTAAGTTGCTCGTGTTTCAAATAGCAAAGCTAATAAAATAAAGACAAAAATATATCGGAAACAATGCCAGTATTTCAAAACTTTTCCTAGTTGCAAGATTGAAACGTCCATGTTAAGCGTCTTGCCTTGTTGCTGATTTAGGGACTGGTCATTGTTTATGACCGGGAGTTGAATTAATCGGAGAAACTGATATGTTTCCATCTTAAAACGTTTTTACACAATCTGATTTAAGGGCTTTTGAACGAATGACTGTTTAAATCCCACTTACATGTAAAACTTGCCAAACTGAATATTTACTACCTAACCAATTTCTCTTCCGTAGGCCCTTTCCGGTCGCAAATAACGACTGTTCCCTTAAACGATTTAATGAGAAGTAAACCTTGTGAACAACTGAACTATAGGTCTTTCACTATAGAAAGGGATTTCGCTCTTGCATTTTGTGCAGGCTTCTCTAACACGAGGTGACAATTTTCCAAAGAGTTTGTATATTTACACCGCGCGGAAGCTTCCGATTTCGCAGCAAAACGAAGCATCAAATTCAGATGAAAGCTAACAGCATTTTCCTTTAGACCTGACGGGCTTGAAATTTGAGATTCGCACAGCACAACATTACCCACAATTTTGAGTGACTACCCCACCCCTTATTACAGCTCACATTTGAAACACCTCGTAGCTATACTTCACTATCAAAGGATCCATTGATAAGATACACCTCTATTTGATAAGATAAATTTATTGAAAGATGCGGGCACAATACCAAGATATGCTTGTACAGATTATTGGTGTTTTTATCATTTAATTCTTTGAGAACTGTTGCGATGTTAACTGTTAATGTTACATTTCATTCTACAATGAACGGGCGAAGAGTTTGCGCTCTCCCGGATGACATTGCAGGTAAAAAGAAATTTTTGAAAGTACGAAATGGAATGGTGGCAACTAAATTATGTACAAAGGCAAGATAAATTAAAGGTCGTGGTAACTGATTCCTATTCGAACGAAAAAGAACAAATGATAATGATTTGTGTTAGTTAGAACAAGGCTTAGCGTCTGCCTTTCAATTTCCTTTGGAATTTGTCATTTATATATATACATATATATATGATTTATATATATTATATAATTTACATCTATGCTTTATATATAAATATAATATATAAATGTATAAATTATATTTATTTATTTGTGTTTGTGTTTATGTATACTTACTTATACATCTTTCTTTATATATTTATTAGATGTTTCTATTCCAAACTTCATGAATTCAATGAAAAATTGAATAATGATAATATGTGTTTGAAGCATTCTATGTATTCTCAATGCTTTTACATGGGTGAAAATCTTATAGAAGTTAATGAGTGTTACAAATAATGTTAAAGTCAGGAGCGAAGTTATACACATTCAACAAGCCTGCTAAAAATAACCTTTTGATTAAAACCGGTCTTTTACAGTCGCACTCTAAATTTTTTAAGAAAACCGTGTTAATCCTTGTATGTAAAATAATTCCATTAAACCTCGATATCATCTCAACATTTCCCGCACCAAACCAAGGCACATATGATGTAATTATAATGTAATGTATTCTGCCCTTATCCAACTTCAGTTCTTGCAGTACAAAAACACAATAGCTAGGCCTTGAACGAGTACAAATACCCTGCATTATTAGTTCTGTAGAGGTTATTTTGCATAATAGTAGCAAACACGTTGAAGAAGTTTTAACAAAATTTTACATTAAAAAAGAAAAAATTGGATAAAAGATCTCTTATTAAACCGTTTAGTATGTAGCATGCCTGGATGTTGTTACTCGCCCTTCGGGCTCTTCAAAATACTGCAAGACTCATAACAATATCCAGCCATACTACATGCTAAACTGTCTAAAAAGATATTTATACATATATATTTATATATATCGTATACATATATATTGTTATTAGGTTTTTGGGGCGTGCATTATTATTATCACGTATAAACTCCTGCAATAATGATAATTAATTTTGATCAAAGTTATATACCACTATATCTATCGCGAACTTTAGACGATTCATATTTGTTTGGAGTCTTTATGTAATATTTGTAAACCAAAAATATCTTTTAGCTTCTTATTGCAAGATGTGGTACCCAGGGCCATTTTGGTTGTTAACGCTTCGATTCCAACCTGATTTTGATATTCGCTCCACTTATTTTATCTTGCATGTACTATTTACTACTAATCAATACAATTCAGTCAGTTTGTATATTATGGATTGATCATCAGCTCCTATTATGTTTATTTCTAACTAATACCATTTGGTTGGTAAAACGTGTAGATTCTCGGAATGTCCGAACAATCCAGAAGAAACACTCGGAAATGATCAGATATTGTGACGGAAATTCTGATATGTTAGAAATGCCCTGTAAAAGGAGTTTTAAATAAGTGAAAGAAAACAGAGAACAAATCAGTAAATGACAGGAATGTACTTTTCAGGGTTTCGTGATACCGCAAAAAGGTCTCTCGTCCAGAGGAAAGCGCACTTAGGTCTGCAGTATTGTTTTACTTCCAGTGTATCACGATATTCTAAGAGATGAACATGTAATATCCTTGGCAAAAGAGGAAACAGTAATAAATAGAATGTGTTTTGTACTCAACAACAACAACAACAATAATGATAATAACAACAACATAATAACAATAACAACAAGTACAGTAAAAGAAAGAAAAAGAAGGAGAACTGAGAAATAGTCATAAAATTCTATTCTAAAAAAATTAATCTAGTTAGCAATTTTAGAAGACACCTCAAACAAATTACAAAATCTGCCGTAAAAATTCATCAAGAGATCCCTGGGTGATTTATCAATATTGTTAACTCACAAATCATAAGTTCTTGAAATTCTTCCTTCGTGTTTCTTTTCAAAAATGGTACACATTTAAACTGTTCAGTTCATGGAATATGAAAAATAACTTGTTGTTGTTGTTACTATAAATGCGTTTATTCTGTATCCTACGTATTTCCGGGTAGTTTGAGGAACGATAAACACCTTCGGGAACACACTGTTTGTTTTTTGTGGTTAAAGCAAATCTTTAATAAAACGTTTGCCTTCATTGGTTAGAAGCCGTGCTCCCTCAAAGTTTTGTTTTGTTTAGAGTAATAGTTACCATGGCACCAACTACTCCCAACTATGTGGGAGCTTAGCGGAAGGTAAATGTAGGAAAAAAAGAAAAGAAAAGAGGATTGTTCTTGATTTTCAAGAATGATGATAAGCTTATAATGGTCTCGTCGTCCACTGAAAAAATTAATATACTTTCCTTTTTTTTAATATTTGTCTGAATTTAAGCTATTATCAAAAACTCACTGTCATTTAACCAATAGTAAAAAATGTCTCTCAGGTGATTGTGTATGATAGCGATACTCAAGTCATACACCGTTCTCACGACCATGTCAAGCCCAAAGCAAAGTTGCTTGTACGGTAAGGGTAAAAAGCAAATACTGAACCAGAAAGCCGCTTGAGATAACTATTTTTGTTATTCTTTTTTCATCTATACACTAGTTTTTGTCAAATTTATGTATTAGTGTAATATAACCAACATGTGTGCCATATCATACCATACCATACCATACCATATCATACCATACCAAAACCATACCATACCATACTATACCATACCATACAACAACACACCATACCACACCATACCACACCAAATCATACAATGCCATACCATACCATACCACACCATACCATACCATACCACACCACACCATACCATACCATACCATACCATACCATATCATACCACCCCACACCATATCATATCATACCATACAACAACACACCATACAATACCATACCACACCATACCATACCGCACCATACCATACCGTACCATACCATACCATACCATACCATACCATACCACACCACACCATATCATACCATACTATACCATATCATGCAACAACACCCCATACCATACCATACCACATCATAACGTACCATACTATAACATACCACACCATACCACACCATACCGTACCATACCATACCATATCATACCACACCACACCACACCATATCATATCATACCATACAACAACACACCATACCATACCGCACCATACCATACCATACCGCACCATACCATACCATACTATACCATATCATACAACAACACAGTATACCATACCATACCGTACCATGCCATACCATACCATACCACACCACACCATACCATACTATACCATATCATACAACAACACAGTATACCATACCACATCATACCGTACCATAGCATACCATACCACACCATACCATACCATACCGTACCATACCATACCATAACAATCCACACCATACCAAACCATACCATACCATACCATACCATGCCATACATACCATACCATACATGTTTATTCAAGATTGCAAAATAAAAATATTCATCTAAAGAAAAGGTCAAACACACAAACAGGCACGCAACGGCAAAATTTGTAAAAATTACACTTCTGAAAACTCCTTTAACTTTCTTTTAAAATTGTTTTGCTAGTTGATTCAGCGATTTCGACTGACAGATTATTCCAATGCTGTAAGATTCATCCAGGCTATAACATCCAGGTATGTACGAAAAAGAGTGTTCGAAGCAATTTGTTCTCGCAGGTTTGTGAAAACGTTTACTGCTGTTTGAGTTTTTGTCGTGTTGACAACAATTTTGTTTTCTCAAAAAAGTCGTTATACTAATATTGCTTGATAAACCATTATCTATTTTGTAGCACTCTAACAAACTCGGGTAATCCTGACGCACTATTTTGAGCTTTGGCAGGCCGAGTACATTGTACTTTACAACGTTTTCAGTACGGCATTTCACTTCGAATCTGACCGAGGCCCATTCTTGAGGCCTTGCACTTTTTCAGTTTTTTCTATGGCGTGTATATCTTTCACTTGGTATGGGCTCCGGACTGGAACTGCATGTTCAAGAATGGATCTTACAAGAGGGTCAATACATCCTTGTTCGCAGTTCCTACAATTCTCTTGATGATTCCGCGAACTCTGTTTTCTTTTTTTCGCTGTAATGCCGACGTGCTTACTCCAATAGAAGTCGCGCGATATAGTAACAGGTCTTTTATGCATTGTACTTTTTCAGTGGTTTGCTGATATAACAGTTTGGAGTAGTCTTGCCACGCAAATAGGTTATTCTCATTGTTTCGCTTTTGACAGCATTAAAACATAAATGCCATTTTTGAGCCCAGTTACAAAGAGAGTATAGGTCTTGTTGCAAGACCAGCGTGTCGATTCCTGGAATTTTTATCTTTCTGTAGATTTTGATCCTAGAATCGATATAACCTGCGATGTCATTTATACAAATCAGAAAGAGTATTGGGCCAAGAATCGTACGTGCGCGTTAAACGTAGCGGATTGCTTAGAGTGAATGAGTGAAATACTGTAAAACTGTATCCATGACTATAGTAACACCAGATGCTTTTCGATATGTATTTGTAAAATTGACGTTTCTCAGAGCTTTTAAAAATATATATTCGCACTCTTTCACTTTTTTTTGCGGGGCTTGTCCTGCCGGCAATCTCTTGGCTTTTGTTTAACAGTGCCACCTTGATCTTCTGTTCTTATTTCCTTATATTCCATTTTGTAGTTTTCACTAATGCTTGGAGTGTAAATACTAAATACTAAATTAAGTTTTGCCTGAACTACAGTATTTAAATGATAAAGTGATGAGTAAATACAAACTAACCAATAGTTAATAATGCAGTGATAAATAAATATGAATTAACAACTAAAATGAGGATATCATAAAACAAGATGACATAGATCTCTGTAGACTATACTATACCATCTATACCATCTATATCAGTTGCAGTTTTGTTGGATAACACAACTTCGTCTAAGTATTAGTTTTTAATATCCGCATTGAACTTGGCAAGGCATTCATGACCACATCCAGCAGAGAATGAGTCAATAAACTAACGTAAAAAATAATTTTAGCCATTGTTACTTTGTTTTTTTTTTTCAACTGAACTGAAGTCTGCATAGACGTCTTTGCAAGGAGCCTTGAAGCGGGTAAAAACATATGATCCTTTCATCCCTCACTTCCCATCAAACAACGTCAACAAATTGCTAAATTCCAGTCCTACTGCGCTGCACTTACGTCCTACAAACTTTATACGCAGTTGCCAGGAGTGATATCATAGTCGAAGTCGAAAGCGGAGAGTTCAGACGATATAAATTATGACAATATACGTCCATAAACTGCTATATCAATACTAGCTTTTGAAAACGGACGGTGTTAATACTACTTACCTTCGATTCAAATGAGAAACTGCTATAACTTGGGACCTGATTTGTGTGGTTGTGTAAGGCTTTCACTATTACAGCTGTTTGTGTTGACAATAGGACTAAACAAAACCCGTTGGACCTTGAGTGCGTGCTTATGATAATCAGTGCCGACAAAGTTCAAACGAACAAAACGGGGCGGAAGGGGCGGCATAAACATTAGGTTCATTATTTTGGTTTTTAGACAGCGGTGATCTCTGGTGCGTATCTATTTGGCGACTTTTGTTTTGTTGATCACAGAAGAAAAATCATTTGCAATTGTTAAAATGAAGCTGAATCGAGTCATAACCTTTAAAACGTAACGAAGCAGTTTAGTAAACTAAATAAACTACTGTAAAGTAAAAATTCGCATACCGATAATTGTATATTTGATGCCAGTAAAGAAATAGGAATTGCTTCTATTCGCTGTATGCCACTAAACTTGTGTTAAGGGTAAAAGTGTTTCTCGTGGACGGAACTGGTTAAGAGTTTGATTGTGTTATACTCAAAAGTAAGGTTTAAAGTCGTTTCAAGCAGATACGCATAGTTGTGTTAACCAATCTTTTCCTAATCAGTGATAACAAATAACATCTTCGTGGATTTATCAAGCTTATATCTTATTAACATTTTGACTCATTATAAGTTGTGTTGTTATATCAGAAACAAAACTCTTTGTTCCGTTCTTCACTTCTGTATCATCTTTGAATATCCTTTTAAAAACTACACTTTGTAGTTTTGATTTCGATTATGACTTCTATCTTTTTTTAAACTTTCGGTGCGAACGTTTGGCTCAATACGTACTTTCAGTCGTTCTAGGACATTTTTAAACACTGATTCTTAAGATTCGTAAATCACTCAATTTATTGAAGATTTATGACATTTTGTCCCACAAAACCCTTTGCAGCACTTCAAGCAAGGAAGTAATTTCTTAGATTGTTGGTTAATCATTAACAGCTAACAATGAGTCCGGAAGCTCTTGTTCTTGGACATTGTTCGGAGAAGTGGCATGACCGGAAACTGGCATTTTCAAAAGATGCCGCAGTGTAATAGAATCCGGAGACTATTTTTAGCTATCATGTGACTTTTCTGCGGCATTGTACAAGGACAACTGTTAAATTTTGTTTAGAAAAAAATTACGGTATTGGAATTTAAATGGTTGTCTACGCTTACGTGCTTCTAAAAGCATGAATACGTCTTGTCCAATCAGTCACACTGTGGATGTTCCGCATACAGTGATCTGGGCCTTAATGTTAGTCTTTTTATCGATGTTTAAAGTTGCATTTTAGAATAGTTATGTAACGTATTGATAATTTTACTTTATATCAATTAAGAAAAATTAAACTGAACTGAACTGAACCGAACTGCAACGTTAGTCATTAGTCCTATCCTACGCAACTAGGATGGGAACTTCAACGGGAACGTTACATAACAGATTTAATTACAGACTCAAATACAGAATACGATAACTTCAGAAAGTTTCAATTTTGAACCCGCGCGAAGACTGAAATGATTCATTCTTTGTTGTTCACGTTCTCTACTCAGCTTTCGACGTTCTGATTTCTAAAGAAGACGTAGGAAACTCAAAGGTGGCCAGCTGGCTGCACCTGCGCCTTGTGAAGTTATCGTGTTCTGTAATAAGTCTATTGCGGTTGTGTAACGATCTCATTGACGTTTCTGTCCCAGTTGCATAAGGTCCCTAACGAGTGACGTTTTATTTACCTAAATTGATATACAGAAAAATTACCAATATGTTACATAATTATTCTAAAATGCAACTTTTCTGTTAGGTCCTCAAAGAAACATTGATAAAAAGATCAACGTTTCAGTTTGATTCCCCGATATTTACACATGAGCTATGGCAAGTAGATACTCTTCCTGCTACCCTACTTATTGTTGACACACCCTCGCGCAAAACTAAAGAGTAACGAGTGAATTTTACAAACAAGCAAAGGAAAAATTGGAAGTTAAAAAGTCCTGCAGCAGTCTTCGTTGACGTTCCCGTTCTGTGTGCGTAAGGTAATGATAGGAGGTAGGCGAGGTCGGAGGGATGCTTAGGAACACATTCAGGGATTACGTGCCGAACACTAGTACATATTGTGTGTGGTATGATGTTTTGGGTTTTGGCCACATCTTCTGCTATCGAACCAACTACTATATTGAGACGCTGAGTCCGAAATGCGCGTGAAAAGAAGCGCTTTGCGGTTTAACTTTTAAACGACACTCAAACTTTGAGTTTTTGATAAGGCGGAACAATAAAATGTACCTTGTGCTTTGACAACAACGAAAAGTGCTACAAAAGAAATTACAAATGATAAATTACACAATAAATATTATAAAGACATCGTGTTGACTGTGCCTTCGAATCCCTTAAATAGAATGTTAAACACTCTCTTTCTGCAGTCAATGCTTATGATTTCCATTCTTTTTTAGTCGTATACTTGCAGACTTAGAAGCAGACCTTTATCCCAATATAACTATTAACGGTTGTTCAGTTCGTCATTAATGTCATTCACTCTCCAAATGCACAGATCATACATAAGGACTGATCGGACATGCGAGTGTCAACCGCATCATTCACGGGCGATACGAAAAGTGGAGATCAGTTGTGTTAGTGAAAAAAGAACTGGTTTAGCAGTAGTACCTCACCTTGGTTTCTCGACTGCTCAACACAGCTGTTTTCGTTGTGGTTCTTCTTCGTCTCGACGTACGACATTGAAATTAGGGCAGTAAAATATATGCTTGGTCACACACTGTCAATCATATGAAAATGATTTGTAATTTTCGAATAGAGGAAGGTGCAATTTGCGGTTGACTGATGAGCGAGGTCGCCAAGTTGCAAAGATGGAAGACTCGCTGGAGAGAAGAGAGAAAAATGGCATTCGTATGATATGCGGATATACTCAGTGAGCAACTCACTGCATCGACAGCGATTAAGCTCTATATTTAGTCCGTTCACAGAAATATAGCGAGCTATGTTAATATACCAATATAATCTAGTAGCTAAGCGGAACATGGGCGGAAGTAGTCCCTTATAAATATCTTCAGTATTCATGAAAAGAAGTATACTTTCGGAAGCGAAGTAACTGAACTTAACCGTAAATAGCCCATTAATTCTTCCACAAAAATTAATTCCGCAACTCCCCACCCCCCAAAAAAAAAATATTACAAAAAGCCATTTAAACAAATACAAACTCTTATGAACTTGCCTAAGTGTTTGTTTGTTTTTCACTTGGTTAACTGCGAACGTGACGTCACTAGTCATGCTTCCACGTTGATGGATATGGATGTACCCAGAGTATTGTTGACCACGCCCAACCAACTCATTGTTTGCACTTTTATGTGATATTGGCGACAAAAACATCGCAAATAAGCTTTTTATATTACCAGTATGTAGAATTTGATCAGCAAAAGTTAATATAGTACAAAGTTGATTCAGTACAAAGCTGAAGCGAAGGTAACCGACTCCCTAATTGGAGCTTAAGATCAACTGACTTGGCTACCGCTGGTCAAGACTGAAAACGATGTGTCACACCCGGCCTTTGTAAGAATCATTCTCTCTATCATGAAAATAATAAGATCTCCTGAATTTTTAAATATGTTACATCCATAATTTTTATACTGTAGTTAATACGGTGATAATATAGATAAACTTAGAAGTACGTGATCTGTCCAGTGTTTATCAAACCAAACAAAAATATCAGTATTGAATACTTATATAAATAGGCGTAAAGCCAGAAGCTGATAGTCACGTGATAGCCTGCGTAGCAAGCGCTAAAACGGAGGGGGAGGGGGAGGGGGAAAAGAAGAGGAGGAGAAGAGTCTTTCGGCCCTCTCTTCTTTCATCTCGTTTTCTCTTCCCCCTCCCTTTTAGCGCTTGCTACGCAGGCTAGGAGCTGAGAGAGGGCCCTCTTATGACCACTAAAAGTAGTTGCTAGAGCGAGCGCTGAAGTAACGACCTTCGGACATTTAATTTTCGGACACTTTCTACCTCGTTTCGGAAATTTCTAACAAAAAATTCGGACAAAAATTTTGGACATTGCGTTAAACATGATTAAGACTTAAACAGAACATTAAAGTAACAGTTAATTTACTGTACCCTCAAGGTTTTACACAAGTACATGCAAACGTATCGCGTGCGAAAATAACGGACATTCATCACGCTTATCAATGTGTTTTTAGCCAAGTATCTACCGAGTAAAGCAAGTCAGTTCTGGCTTTATAGGCTCAAAATGGTTTTATCGATATCGGTCATATGGACGCCGGGGGTGGGGTGGTTGGTGGCTGTGACGTTTCTCTGCAATCTGGGAAAAACCGACAGTTTGGGTTGTGGTCAAAATCTTTGAAATATTTCAATCAGCTGGATCTGGAGTGAGATAAAACACATTGATGTGTATACAGAAATAATTTTATCTTCTGTTTTATACAGCTACCATGATTTGTTAACTTTGGAACTAGAATCGATCTTATATCAGTGGTATCTTTGTTATGCTTTTTAAAATTCTTGTAAATTAAAGTTTCTTCTTTTCTCTATCCTATGTCCCAGCAACTGCAGGACTTTCTGGAAACAGACATACCCAATTATAGATAGTTTTTCTTATCTTGTCATTTGTCGTTGACGATGTTGTAGACGTTGCAGCCTCTTTCGTTTCCACTGAAGGCGGAACCGCCGCTCAAATCTGGACTGGCGTCGACGGGAGTCTCGTAGATCTCTCACCAAAAACTGCGCAGCTTTACTATTCGGGTTGACGCGGTGAGCGAGTTTAGGAGTACCGTCACCTCTGAAGGCCAGATACCACTTGGGCTTCCATCTTGATTCGTAGATTACGTACCCCTTGCTCGAGTATTTTCTCCTGTAAATACATCTCTTCATCTTCTTGCCAGAGCGTTGTATCTACAAAATTGGTACGATACAAAGAAAACAACTAGGTCTGATGTCATTCAAATGGCCGAACCTCTCTCGGAGACCGTGGAGTCTGGTGACTAAGTGGCTTTGGATAAAGAGCTACTGAGAACAGTCAGTCTAACTCCTCCGGAGAAAAACACAGGACTACTGTAGTATAGTGGAACACACGGGACGAAATACCTACCCTTCCAACAAGTTGTCCGGTTCTACTTATACAAAGGTAATAACCGGATTTCATGCCTTTTATCTTAACTTGGCCATAGTAGTTCGATTCGATGGTAAGTTTTGCTATGAAGAAGAACAAAGAAGATGGTTAGACTTGCCCCTTTATTTGGAAAGGGTTATCAGAATGTTTTGTGCAATACAGGGCAAATCACGAGTTAAAGATGACATGAATAACATTTTATGAATTATTAAGAAGAGTTTTGCTCTGATCAAGGGACGTTTTAACAGAAAAACATTAATAAAAACAAAAATTGTCGTACACAAACACTGCCACTAAAAACTTACTTAACTATAACCTAATGTTATAGAGCAATTGGTAGATTTGAGGAATGTTTATGTGATCATTACCTGATTGTCTGTACTTTGATTAAAAGTGCTGAACTGTACTGCACTGCACTGCACTGTACTGTACTGTACTTTGCTGTGCTTTGCTTTACTGAACTGTACTGTAATATATTGTACTATACTGTACTGTACTATACTATACTATACTATACTGTGCTGTGCTTTGCTGTGCTGTACTGTACTGTATTGTACTGTACTGTACTGTATTATATTGTACTATACTGTGCTGTATTGTACTTTATAATTCAACAATAATTTTTACTACCAAATCGCGCGTTACTATTGGTTAGATTCGATCACGTGATATCCTTCGC
>JAOBYE010350983.1:0-10737 GCA_025403585.1 Parazoanthus swiftii | reverse complement strand
TAAAAATAAAACTTTACAAAAGGGCGCAGCAAAACAAGGCAATACAGTTCACGCTGCCTTGTAGTTTGATTCCTAAATATACCGTTGATAAAAGACACTGCTTTGCAAAAAAATCTTCAAAAATTTTTCAGAAAATGTTTGAACTTAAAATATGAATTTTTTTTGGAAAACCTACAGAACTTTCCGGAGAAATTTTCAGAAATTGTTGAAAAAACTTTGACGAATTTTGTTCGCTGAATACCGGTAACTTTCACATGGCAAACCTCTGAAAGTTAAGTACGACAGGCTACCAACCAGTTTGTACAACACCTGACCAAATGGGAGCTCTACAGCGTGTTCACGACCCATCCCAGGGGCGGATCCAGAAATTTTGGAAAGAAAGGCCCGAGCCCGCATTTTGGAAAAAGGAGGGGGTGGGGGTAGGGGGAAGTACATGTATCTGTGGTTCAAAGAAAACGTTTTTTAAGTTTTTTTTTACTTAGAAAATGTTTCCAAACTGCAGACAAAAGAGAAGCCATGTCCCTGTCAATCCAACAACCAACCTCAGCATCAGTCTTTTGCAGTGCTCGCTCACATTCTGTACAAACAGCTGCAACCTGTGATATCAGTACAGCCATGTCCTCCTGCTGTTGCCGTAGTGACAGAAGCTTCTCTCGAACATAGTTATTCACTACAGCAAGCCCAGCTTCCTCCTGTCTGTTGATGGTGTCGCGAAGGTCATCAAAGTACGCATGTACTCGACCCCTAGCCTCCTCTGCTGTGCCGACAATGTGGTGAGGGCTATTTGCATGTTCATCCAAAACAACTCCCCCTGTTCAAAATATTGTAGGTACTATAGTTATAATCACAGGCATGTAAATATATATTAATATCATATATTATAAATATATACTAGACTAAGTACTAGTGTGTGTAGTAGCTATCACTTTACCCACCTTTCAACACCAAATCCAAAGACTGACAAAGACTCGCATGCAAAGACGCACAAGCACTAAAATTCTATTGTTACAGTGTATCTCACATTATGTGGAAATGGAGACTTTTCTGCCTGCAGTTCATGCACACACATGTGGCCCAAGCTACCAATATGCATGTATTGGAAATGATTACTCGGGTGTTCGGAAACATATCGTGATTTTAACCAAGTGTAAAGGAAATTTGAATTCCCCCTACAATGTTATGAAAGACAATAAAATTTTACCGTTTACCTCAGGCTTGTGTTTATGGCAGGTTTTCGAATGGTTTGGAGGCAAATTGAGGGACTGGGGGAAAATTGAAAACCTGCCGTGAACACAAGAAGTGACAACCATACAAGAAGCCTGAGGTAAACAGTGAATTTTATTGTTTTTTACAACAAATGTTGTATTAGGGGAAATTCAAATTTCCTAGACATTTGCTTAAAATGGTGATTCAATTTTCACATTTTAAAGTTATTCTTGACTAAAACTTATATGCGGCTGTTTATTATGGTGCTTAAAATTAATGTCAATTTTTAACTACATGTTGACTACTGTAATTTCTGATTTTGTCTAGAGCTTCAAAATTGCAGTTTTACAGTATGAGCCCTCTTGTGGAACAAATCACTTGCTCAAAAAAAATATTTGTTTTCATTATGTCTGGCAACTTACTATAATTGCTGTTTAGGGGAGGGAAGTGGGGAAGGCCTGGGTTGGAGCAATTTGACTTATTTTGCCCAAGCTTACCATACAGATATCAAGTGACGTGGAAGGAATACCACATAGTTACATGTACCTTGTAGTTATTTGCCCAGTCCATGTTCCAGTGGTACTCCCATATGGGAGTGATGGGGGGAAGAAGGTGTGTGTGTGTGTGGGGGGGGGGGAGGGGGGTTGGGTTGGTGATTTTGTTTGTTTTTTTGGGGGGAGGGGGGTTACAGTACAAGATTTTGGCTAAGCATTTAGTTGACTTTCTTAAATGAATAATTATTAATAATAACTTTTCACTTGTGACCAAAGGTATTTGTTGGAACATAGTTTTGATCCATAATTTTATGGTATGACTTTTGGATTGTGAATTACATGTACAACTTCATTTACATCTCCCTGTCAATTATATATAAGTGCTCAACTCTCCCCCACCCCTCCCTGGTGGGGTTCATGTACACACGTAGGCAAAACAGAAAGTGAGGATTCTTGAAAATACAAACCTTCAATTGCATCAATGTCAGAACTCAACTTTTTTGCTGCTTCTGCCACCTCCTCAGTAAAGAACCGAACATGTTGAATAGCATTTGTAACCGAAGCCTTGACATTCTCTGACTCATTCTCCAGTAGAGTGTGTTTATGGCCCTCATGTCTGCCATAATCCTTACATACTAAACACATCAAAGGGTTTTCTCGACACCCATCTTCTAAACATGTAAACTCAATGACATGGGTAGAATGACTCACGCACTTTGGTCTCTCATGAGGCTTTTCTGAAATGGGAATTCTTCTATGTTTGGCAAGAGTCTTTGTGGAGTGTGTACACTCTGAACAAGACACACACAAGTGTGTTCCACAGACAGTACAGTAAAGCGAAGCTCTGTGATCTTCATTTTCATCACAGTGTATGATATCTTCCTTGTTCTCTGATTCAGTGGGACTTGACGGTTCACTTGAAACTTGGAGCCTCTCTAAAAGTTCCAGCAAAGCAAAGTTTTTCTTTAGCCCCCAAACACCAGAGTCACCAAGCTGAGTGACCTGTCTGTCAAATGGACACTGCACTGTTCGTCCATGGACAGGGAGTTTGGTCAAACACTCATGACACACTGTGTGGCCGCAAAGTAACAATCTTGGGACTTTATCACCTTGTAGTCGGAATATGTCTTCACATACACCACATTCAAGCACCTGTTATCAATGCCAACATAAAGTTATTTTTGAGTGCTTGCCATTGGTTTGGGGCAACAACTACCTACAAATAGTGCACACAGAACATGCATTTGACATGTATTATTAATATATGGCTGACTGATTTTCCATGCTGTGATTGGTCAATTTCAGGTCCGTAAGTAGCCATATGGACCTCTGGCTTTGGAGCGGTTGTCATTTGCATTTGCATCAACAAAGCCATATAATAAACAGCCTTGTTTGCTAATAAGAGGTAAATAAATTCCTAACTACTTTTATTAGTTATTAATAATATATATGTATTATTTCAATAAAATCTTAATAAATACATGTAGATTGATCAAAACTATTAATATTTAGAACAAATATTATCACATGTTGTTGTTGTTTGTTCATCGCTATAATGATAAACATTTTGCAATTTTGGGCGGACATCCTTTAATTGCGTGTACTCAGTGCTCAAGTCCTCAATATAGAAGTGGAATCGACGGTAACATGAGTTCAGATCTGACCTGGATAACGTTGCCACAACTTTGTACGAGATGATTAGAAAATATCGAGGCAGTAAATATACACTGTAGCTGAGATCTAAAGATGCTAAAGGTAGATGAATATTAACTAATGTGAAAGAAAACAAATCAAAACGAAAAGGTGCACAAGCCCGGGTAGAAGTTCTAATCAATCAGTCAATTGTAACATATATAATATTTGATCTCGACGCAAGACGCACTTTCAAGCCACTTAATAGATGGTTGCAAGCAAATACAAGTACTGCAGTGACTGTAATTCGAAAGTCACAGTAAGTAGTTACAGAATATAAATTTTGCAAAGACGCAGGGAGTGCTTGGTGCACGAAAATAAGAGATCGTATATAACTTGCATGCTTACATTCATCGGCCGTGATTTGCCACAGGGTTTTCCACTACATCCAGCCGTTGCCATAGCCTTTCTTCCTTGTTAAAAGTGGTCTGTAATCCTAAAACGAATTTCATTTCACCCACATATTTTAGGTTGAAATTCCTCGCCAAACATTTTGGCTTGCTCTGCCAACGTCGACAGTTTGGAGGAAATTTGAGCCTGCCAACCATAACAATGAAACCAGCAGTTTAGGACAAAATTTGTGCTCAACTCGTCTGCGCATTCCTATTTTCGTAATCCGCTGACTGACTTGGTAAATGAGGGACAGGGAAGACAGACTGCTACAGACGTCTGAGTTGATAGACAGTTATTTGGACGGCCAGAAGAGTTTGTTACAATGGACAGTGGGTTGAGAGAAAGAGAGCACATATTGGCGTTAAAAGGTACAAGGTTTTGAATTTGTTGAACTAGATAATGAGTGAAAATTTTAAATTCGACCCATGCAAAAGTCGTGCACGATGACGGTACATACATGTACGTGTACGTTTGAGCCATCTTACATGTTTTGATGTGAATAATGGGAATGATTGGGTAATTGAAGACTGTTCAATGTCTCTCTGTAACTTTATTAACTGACAATGGGCCTGTGTGTCTCCAGAACTGGCTGACTGCACTGTGGCTGATGTATGCAAAAAATAAAGTAAATTAAAATACCATGTCAATCAAGGTTTTGCTTCATTTAGGAAGAGACATGTAGAACATATTAACATTCAGTTTAAAAACTCCCGTCTTTTGACCATTGCATCACATGTAAATAATGTGTGAGTCAATTCCAGCCACTAGCAAGTTACGTCTGCTTTCACACTTATATATTTGTTCCAAAGACAGTCTTTTTATAGAGGAACATTGCTTTTTGTGGAAGATTGAAACACACAACATAATCCAAATCTGAGATGTATTACAAGCCGGCAATCAGACTCTCCAAGCAACTTGATGTCATCGAATTAATCCTGTAGTTCATTTCGATATGTTGAACCATCGATGGTGCACACATTGATTTTTAATAAAGATTTAGTGTCAGCACAATGACTCACAAATACTCGTGAGTATCAAGATGCGAGTATCTACGAGTAACATTGTTTCTTTCAAACTCATTATAAACAAGTCACTCACGAGTAGCGAGTATTTACGAGTGAAAGAAGGACTCGTGAAAACTCGCGAGAAGTGATGTAACTCACAGACAGTACTGTAAGTGGTATTAGGACTAAGTGGAGTCCAATTCACTCTGTAATTGTACAATTGATAATTTTATAAGATTTGAGTCCAAATATGTTTGTCAGGAACAACACACTCGACTTGGAAAAATCTCCCTATTTTAAAGCTCTCAGAGGTTGGAATCTCTGCTGCTCAGTGTACATTTCCTGTGTATTGCATAAATTTCAATTCAAACTGTGTTTGTTTACCATTTTATTTAACGTTCGTCAGTTATGAGGCTCACAAGACCTTCACTACACATAAGTGTTCCAGTTCTTTGTGATTCCCAGGATCTATCAGGTAACCATGGCAGTCTTTTCAAATTATCTTGTCTTTTAGCTGAGGTGTATAAGCCAACCAAAAAATGAGATAAGAAATTTCTTTCTATCATATGTAGGACCTCATACATGCATCTTTCCACTCCAATACAAGCCAACTCAATAATACAATGTAGGCAAATATTCAGAGGGAGCTTAGAATTACTTACATTTGTCAAGTAGTTTTGAAATGGATAAAAATATTTACAAGAGCTACATGTACATGTAACTTTGCAGCTGTACTCTTTTATATGATAAATATTAATATATATCCTGTTATTAGTTAAAACAATTTACCAGTATTGAAATGAAGTTTATTTAATCTGTGGTTTATATTCATTTTTCATACACCTCTAAATTGTAAGTATTATATATAATAGTTATTACACAAAGCCTTGTCTTAAGTTATCTTTCTTTAAGTGTACTGCACATTTACATTTTATCAATGTTACTGTATTTCATAACCTTGCTTTAGGCCAGACACTGGCACAAGCCCATGATGCTGACATTGCAACTGTGAAGGGACTGGACAGGTTTGCTATGGGAGAACTGCTGGTTCTGCCACAGACTTTTGGGTGAGTAGGATCAAGTCAATCTGTACCATGGTTTCACGGTGACAGTAGGTGCAGATCAAAAATTTTTAGAAAGGGGGTACCAAAACACATAATACATGCACACCATTTTTCTAATGCATTTTTTTGTCAGATCCGTTCCCTTTTGGGGGCTAAAAGTTATTACTCGGTCAAGTTTGTGATCATTAATTCAACATAAACATCACTTTTGTAGCCCCCATGAGGAAAAGGATCTAGCAAAAATGTCCATTAGGAAAAATAATGTATTCTAAAAAAGCTGAATAACCAGGGTTTAAAAAGATGAACAAGTATGAGTTGGAACAGGCAGAGTAGGAGGGCTAGAGACACTTACTAGAGCCAACTGTGCTGAAAGTGGGCACTGGAAACAAGGCTTGTCTGGTAAATATAGCTTGTAATGTGTAGCACCATATTTCAAAACCCCCATGGAAAGGGAGGGACAGGTAGGGGAATTACAAGACAATCGATACTGGGTGTGTCTTTTGTACTCTGAACATTTGTCTCCCCCACCATCCCCCAATGGGAAAGTAGCTATGAAGGATGGAGGGACTGACGGCAACCCCCTCCCCACCCCCTTCATTAATTTTTTTTAAGGAAAAGAAATACTGAAAAAAGCAATTTTTGGAGCACAGATACATGTACTTTTTTCTGCGTCCCCTTTTTAAAATTGCAGGTTCAGATTCTTCCTTTTCGTAATTTCTTTTCATTCAGTTTGGATCACAAATAGCAGATGACTATCCAGACTCGTAGATATACAGTACATGTATCTCAGGACATTTTCAGTCAAGAATACTTTTTTCAGTTTAATAAAATGTTTAAGGTTACATACTGTAATATCTTTGTTACGTTACTTTACAGAAACATCTTCCTCGGCGAGACGTTTGCCAGTTACATCAGTGTGCATAATGACAGTAGTCATGCTGCAAAGGACATAGTTATCAAGGTATTCACAACTGAGCATGTACATAGTACAGAGAAGCCCTTTTTCTTTATAAATCTGTCTTGTTGTGATAGAATTTTTTGTCTGCAAGATGAAATCATTATTTTTATCTCTTGGTCGAAAACTGTTTGAAGTTTATCGGTGGTCCTAACCCGTGACTTGCATTTGTAAAACGGAGTAAAATGTGAAATTAGTTGTTGTCGCGGTGTCAAGTTTTGATCGGTGGACTGAACAAATTTTGTTTTTGATTTTATATTTCTTTCATATGGGACACTTCACGGGACTGCGGGTCATTATCTCCTAATTGAAGTCATCCCGTTGGTGTCCCGTTGGATCCCGTACGGACAGTGCTCCACAGTACGGGACAATTTTTTTTTCCAACTCGGCAGGATACGGGACTACATTTACGGGACGGCGGGACTAACCCGCGGGATTGACCTGCGGGCGCGTTAGGTTACTTCTGGCGGGTACTGTAACTACGTCAACCCTAATTGCTGTACATGTATACCGTAACTTTTGAACATAAATCATAAAGAGCATAATTAATACATATTTTTTGTAGAAGGCAAGGCGCATTTCAACAACAACAACAACAAAACAGGCAGTATTAATCTCAGGAAAAGGACAACGTCGTCTGGGTATCTTGGCAGTAATGAAAAATGTACACAAAACGTTTATAACCAGTCAGATTGCCACAAGTCAAAACAACTCAGTACGTTTGGAAGATCAAACAATAAGATACTAAGTACTGGTTGTTAATTATAATTTTTTATGCAAACACACGCATACATAGGCCTTTCCATAAGTTGCTCGGCATCTTTTGGGCAACTTTTCATTTTTCTGGCAACTTTTTTGCTTACGAGCAACTTTTTTCGCTACGAGCAACTTTCTTACTTGTAGGATCTTTTTGTTGTTATTTCGCCGTTTGAACGTTTTTATTAGCATTTAAAAGAGAGAAACATTGCTTATTCTGTTGCCAAAAAAACCTGAAAAAACAGTTTTGTCTGATGGGGACTGCATACACAAAAACGCCAACTGAAACACGCTTACAGTAGGCCTCGTCTGCACTGTACAGGATGGCTTTCGTGCCGTTGTAAAAACCATGGCGGGTAGGCCTTTCTTTTTAAACTTGAACTGTTTTTCCAGCACACTTTTTATGCCCTTTCAAATCAGAGATGCAACACTTTCGAAAGTAATAATGCACGTGTCGGATATTAGGTTTTACTTGTACAGTCATGTAGTTATCCTGTTTAGGTTGTAACAGAACGTCTATGTGTCAGCACGACATACTAGATCCAGTTCAGTGTATAAGGTAAACTCGGCCCAAAAGACGGTTGAAAGAGCAAACGAAAGGAACAGATACACTGTAAGAAGGGAAGAGAAAAAGTTTTGCATCAGTAAGAAATGACACATTTTGTGATCAATATTTTTTTAAAAGCTGATCCATGGCTTAGTCAATGCTTCCCTTTCAGTCTTCTTTACAATAATTGTTAATTTCCTTGTTTTGACTGTGGGATAATATATGGAATCCAAGAGCGACCCAAGACAGTACTTGCGAGTAGGCGCATGTCACTCGACTCGTTTTCATGCACGAATTACTGGAACATTTAGGCACGAAAACATTGCTTGGGCCACACATTATGAGTACAAGCAAAACGCGCTAAAATCTCAAGTCCATATCTCATGTTACAAGACTGTACTTTACTTTCACAAGATGATCGCTCAACTTGTAATACTCCAAATATGTTTACTGTAGCGTAGATGAAGACAAAGGTATTGTGTTGAGTACAGTAGAATATGAGAGACATTTATATTTGACTGCGACTTTGACTTCAAGTTGGTTGTAATGTATATCCGAACACCGCACGCATAAGATACATCTACAGTACATGTATCCTTTGAACCAAATCAAGTAGTAATCCACGCGTCCATAACTCAGTGATAAATTGGATTACTGCAACTCTTTTCCATGGCCTACCCTGTGCCTGAATACCTAACTCAGAGACTTCAATATGAACAGAACTACTCACGGGCTCCCGTAAATTTGAGCACATTCAAATTATGCTCAAAGATCTTCTAATGCGCCTCTGAACTTGTAGGAAGATGCACTGTATAAACTTTAAATTGTTGTTATTATTTGTTATAAATGTTGACGTGTACGTTGACTAAGATTTTCAGCAATTCTCAATAAACAAGATAGTGGCTACAATTTAAGATTTTGAGCCAACAACGATTTTGTGTGATGCTGTAACAAATTCTCAGTAGTAGGCGTACTCGTAGTTGAAGTCGTCAGAAAATCGATGCCTGGATAGGATACAATGTATCTGAACAACACTGAATTAAGACAGTTTAATAGTCTGGAGTAAAGAGTAAATGTCGACTTTTAATGCGTGTCTGTTTAATGGATAAACGGCACACATTAACTCTTTACTCCAGACTATAAAAATGTTTTCAGTACTGTAACTCATCCAGGCATGGATTTGAAAAGCGGCTACCCAAACCACTGCGGCTCAATTTACTGAGATCCCTTTTCATGGTCTTGGTGTATTTTGAAATACCAACAGCTGGTAGAAATGGATTCTGGTGCCAACTCTTGTTCGGTCTGTACCTACTGTAGTACATTGTAAGTGTGTATCTTTGTTGGTATTTGTTCACCAGACCGATCTGCAGACGTCTTCTCAGAGGATCTCACTGTCAGGAACATCGAACATGCCTGTTAATAAACTGGAGCCTGGGGAGAGCTTTGATCAAGTTATTCACCACGAAGTGAAAGAACTCGGCACCCACATGTAAGAGCACGTGATTGTACAGTATAATTGCATGGTAACATACATTCATAGTGATCACGCTTACATATTCGAGGGAGGTCTTAGAGATTCGTCAATTCGCCCCTGATAATACTCAAAACATCTGCGTTTAGCCAACTCGTGCACTTACAAAGAGTCGTTACTCAGCAGTGTCGATTCCAGTGCAGTTACCCTATTTTTGTGACAGCGCCAACGAGATCAGGCTATATAGCAAACAGAGACTGTCATCGTACTATATTCTTTAAAGGGGCTCTAAACAATCTTGATATGAACTTTTTGAAAATGATTAAAAATGGATGAACATGGACAAAATCTCTAATTTCCGAAGTTTTTCTAACGTTTATGTGTATGTAATACGAATCCTCTCGAGTGACGTCACTGGGAACTTGAAGTCAAATGAACTTGCGAAAACCTCTACAAAGTGTTATTAAGAACTTTGTTGTGTTACTTAAAGATTCTATGCAAAAGTTTCTGAACTTTAATAGGTAATCGTTTTTATACATATTTGTTTAGCTAATTTTGCAGTACATACCGGTGTTAGTTTAATTACCAGGATCACTTCCCAGACTACTGACTCCTTGATACTACCTTTAAAATCATATGTACCTGAAGGAATTACACTCTGGGTTGCTCACAACAATGCTGTTTATTTTGTTTCATATACTGTCTGGTCTAAGACTTAGAGCTTACAATAGTTAAAAAAAGCAACATCTTATAGAAAGATGAGATACATATTTACCAAATTTAAAACATAGTTTTTAATATCTCTTCTTCTGGATTGCAGCCTTGTCTGTGCCGTGAGCTACGCTGCTATGACAGGGGAAAAGATGTATTTTAGAAAGTTCTTCAAGTTTCAAGTAAGACATTTGTTTGGGAAAATAGTGATTGAGTAAAGGCAGGGCCGTAGCAAGCCTTGGAAAACTTGAGTCAGGGGGGGCACTGCTAAGAGCCGAAGGTGCGAGCCTTCTAGAGGGGTCGGGGCACACTCTCCTGGGAAATTTCAAAATGAGTTTGTCTAAAAACGTATTTCCTAGGGTTTAAACGCCACTTGAAACACTTGGGGCAATTTGCTGAGCTTTACAGATTTGCTGGGGAAAAAAACTGGGGGGCACAACCCCC
>JAOBYE010350872.1:0-14888 GCA_025403585.1 Parazoanthus swiftii | reverse complement strand
CCTCAACCCCACCCCCTCCCCCTTGAACTCAACTGATCTGCTCCTTTTAGGACTAGGAGTAGGTTTTTGCAGTTCCAATGGGTCGTGGTAATCACCAGTGTACGATATCAGTAAAAATAACTACAATGGAGAAAAATATTGGAAAGTGATCCAAATCAACAAAGAAAAGGCCCCATCCTTGTCCATCTTGCATCATCACGGTGCCGTACGTTTAAAACTGAAATATAAATTCTAATTTTATTTTTAGCAAATGTCACAGTTATAGCTAGCTTATTTTTGTTTATTCCATTTTCGTCTGGAAATCGAATCCCCGAGGTATTGCCACACGTTTGCTCATTACATTCCCCTGCCCCCTCCCCCTGAGAAGCCGTATTGAAACTAGTCAGTCATTGTTGGACATACCTTTATCTGTACAAGTTGCCCCGGTGAATGCAGAGCGACAATGGCATTTGAATCCTTGATACACGTTCCTACACGTACCTCCGTTCGCACATGGAGCAGAAGAACAGTGATCTGAAGCAAACCATAAACGTACATTTGTAATGGCAGTGTTGAGTAGATTGACGTGCGCTGTTCTGACTCGTATTATTTTGATTTGTTTTGTCTTGCCTTGCCTTGCCTTGCCTTGCAAGGTATTTCCTTGTATATTTTTGCTATATTGTTGTGTTGTGTCGTGTCGTGTCGTGTTATGTTGCGTTGGGTTGCGTTGCGTTGTGTTGTGCCGTGTCGTGTCGTGTCGTGTCGTGTTGTGTTGTGTTGTATTGTGCTGTGTTGTATTGTGTTGTGTCGTGTTGTGTTGTGTTGTATTGTGTTGTGTTGTGTTGTGTTGTGTCGTGTTGTGTTGTGTTGTGTTGTGTTGTGTCGTGTCGTGTTGTGTTGTGTTGTGTTGTGTTGTGTCGTGTTGTATTGTGTTGTGCTGTGTGTTGTTGTGCCGTGTCGTGTCGTGTCGTGTTGTGTTATGTTGTATTGTATTGTATTGTATTGTGTTGTGTTGTGTTGTGTTGTGTTGTGTTGTGCCGTGTTGTGTGGTGTGGTGTTGTGCCGTGTCGTGTTGTGTTGTGATGTGTGATGTTATACCGTGCAGTGATTGTGTGTTGCGTTGTGTCGTATCGTGTCCTGTTGTACTTCAAGGTTCTGACCTGTGCGTTTTTTACTTTTTACTGATTAAAATTAGTAGTAGTATTATCTACGTCTGGTTCTGTGGGGGAGGAAGGGGGGGGGATCAGGTTTAAAGGCAATATCTTGGGTAGCCACGCTACTTTTTATCAAATCAGATATAGAGTAGCACGGATATTCGAAATATTAACATTAATCTGCTCCCAGTATCACGTTGCTGTGACAACCCTGTAACCCGACATAGCTTATAATAGACACCAAGAGTTGCCACTGTTGCATGCATCCCTAAAACAAGTCAGCAGACTACAGTTTATCTCTTACGTCGTGTGGTCCTTTCCGTCCAAAGACCTATTGTATATCGTGTCATATGGAACTTTGTTGCATCATTGTTTTGATTTGTAATGGGAATGTTTCAACAATAACACTCCTTATTATATGGCTGACTGATTTCGCGTGCTGTGATTGGTCAATTTCAGATCTGTAAGTAGCCGTACGGACCTCTAGTTCTGGAGCGGCCTCACTCGCTTCAAATAATCAAAAAAGCCATATAATAAACATCTTATTAGCCTCGTTTGCTTGGTCCGTACGGAAAGTTATGGATCCTTGTTCCTCCTTCCTTGTTTTCATGCGCGCTTGGGCCATAAAAGGAAGGAAAAAACTCGGTCCATAACTTGCCGTACGGACCTTTCACTCGGCTAATAAGAGGTATTTACACATCACAAATGTCCAGAATATACATAGATAAAAAGAGAACAATCTGCATTCAAATGTATTAATTGAGAATAAAACAATCTTCTCTACCAACATCTCACCCACCACCCGTCTCTCTCACTACAAATTAATGCACGTTCCTTCTAACCTAAGCCATACACAAATACCTTTCAGTTTTACTTCACAACCATAGAGTTCGGCTCGTAGATCCATCCAGAGGTGATACTTGGTTGGGTAGATCCGAACGAACTGAGCTACGAAAGTTGGTGAGACAATATTGGTTTTGATGGAGTCGGCGTCCTGGTTTCCAGGGAATTCCTTAAAGGAAGATTCCGGTTTAAGAATGATGACATGAAGATTTTGAAAGACTTCTCCAAAGAATCAATCAAATTATTAAAGCTTTAAAGGCAGAAGTATAACTTCCTACAACAACAACAACAACAACAATTTTATTTGCACCGTTTTGTACAAAAAAGAAAAATTAGCAAATTGTATTAAACGAATATATAGTGACTGCGCACCCGAAATAACTATGGGAGCTAATCTAGTCGGGTGCCCACTTTACAAACTATTAATATGTAAAACAAACAAGCTTTCTTCCTATTGCGCGGGTTTCATAACAATAATGATTGCCAGCACAACATATTTTACAACTCATAGCAATAATAAATCGAGTGTTCAAATCGATATGTTGAATTTGAACACAAGAAGAACGTCCAAACTTCCAAGCGTCCATTTATTATTCTGTTTAATATATTAGCTACAAACAAGCAAGCAGTCGATGCAAAGCGATTGGCGACTGCGACTGCGAGTGTCTTAGTAAAACAAGAAGATTACCGATTAATATCTGACATTAACACATGCACAATTACCGTATTCTTACGCATATTTAGCTGCGTTTTTTGCTCAGTGGCCGAACTTCCTGTAAGACACTGTATTGTATCTAATAAATGCTTTCTTTTGTCTTTTTTTTCTAAAACGTTGATATGCCTGTTAACTAAACACTGAGGATCGTTCCATTGCCGTACTAAACAATTGCCCTGTACAGCTTGGGGAGGCGGAAGCCGTACCCCAAGTGGCTTTTTAAGCATGATTTTGAAACGGTCGGGACTTTAAGGCCAAAACTTTACGGCTTTTCGCGAATCTTTTGAGGTCCATCTCAGAACTACCAAGATTGTGCTGTTAACAATATTTAGTAATCGTGAAATTAAGTTGATTTTTGAAATTTTGAAAGTTTCTTTTATTGATCATTCACGTTCACTCCGTCGTAAGTTCTTGAAATTGGGACAGTTTAGGAAACCTTCACATAAGTCGCCTACAACAATAGGGAGTTTTAACATAAATGTCAGCTGATACAAAAAGCAGTGTATTATGGGTGCTTAATAACTGTGCAGTTTCAAAAGTGTTGTACAAGAAACAAAGAATTATATTTTAGGTCGGAGATTTTTCAAAACTAACAAAAAAACAAACTTGTGCGTTGTTGCCATGGTAACAGGTGCAAAATTGATTGAACAGCGAAACATATATATTGATATGTAGTTATGTTTTGGTGCTAACCTGTAAAAGTTTTGTTGATGTGTGTGTGTGTATATGTATGCCGGTGTGTCTGTGTGTTGGCCGCTGGGGGAAGGGGGATCAGAATTTCCCCTCCCCAAATTGTGAGTGCTCATAAATGCCCAGACTGGATGAGATTTTCTGAATTCACACGATCTTAGGTTCAAGATGGCGGACTCAAAGTCAGTCCCTGTCTACCGAATGATAATTGCCACTTTGGAACGTGAAATGATTGGGTTATAGCACTTTTGTTTGGATATTAAACTTTGTCTTACATTATTTTTATACATTGTATATATGTATATATAGTTGTTAACGAAAATGGTGGAGTGAGATCTAGAACTACGCAACATTTAAGTTCCGAGTTAAACTTCAAATGAAATTATTCACAAACAGTGTAAAATGATAATCATGATAATAGTTTATAAACGACTAAACCTGAAAGATTTCTCCGTAAAGAAGGTAAGGAGATCGAAGGTACCGAATGAGATTGACGTTCTTTGTCACGATGGAAACTGGAAACGACAGCCTTGGGATCGGCGAAGAAACAATACCCTGGAAAAACTGAAGAGTAATCACTTCAAACTAAAATACTATGAATGTCTTGATAAATGTGGTTTTTAGAATCAAGTGTATAATCACTAACCGAACTCGATTCCGTCTCCACAGCCGCGCCAATAGCAGCTCTCAATGATTTCACAGCGAGTATTGCCTAAATCGCGGATGAACTAAAATTTCCAGTCTAGGATTAACCAAGCCCAAAGGATACTTTGAATCACTAAAAAAATCCGAAAATAGAGTTCAAATTTTGCGCATTATATAAGCTGAAGCTCCAGGGGAACATTTTGCACCTGAGGTAAGTACAAAAACTGTGACTCGATCTCCGATTGGTTTAGTCGAGATCGCACGGCCACGGCAAATCGAGCAATACATTGAGCTGGGGAGGCTGGATAGGTAACGACGACCAATAGGCAAAGCCTTCTTACTCTTCTTGCACGCATACCTTCTTGTGCATTGTCCACACGCTTCCATCAACACTGTAACCAAGTTTGAACGCTGTGGTCCAGTATTTGGACTCATGCCTTCCTTGGGTTGCAACTTTGACAATCTCTCTCACTTGCCCCAGGTCCACTTGAAGATATTCCCCCTGGCGGTTCTGCTTGGGCCCCCAGCAGCCGGCTCCTTCTGTGTGACCCAGTCTCCCGCGCCACGCCTGCCATCCGTCGCCGAAAAATGATGAGGAGCTCATGTGATCGTCATGAATAAAACCACTGGCGAGGCCCAGTCCTCTCGATTTGCCAACGGTACATCCTGTTTCTGTAAAAATAAGTTATCATATATAAACTCGGTAACAACACAACACATTCAAAAAGATTTCCTCCTCCGTCACTTTCGTAAAATGTGAGTTTACACCGGTCGTTGTTTCACTCCGCAAATTGTCCACCTCCCTGTAGGTGGACATTGCTAGTTGTCCATTAGCCAGAGATTGCTTGAAATACCAACGTCACCCTGGTTTGTTTTGCTAATTTTACTTGCAATGTAACATGACTGAAACATCGGCGTTCAAAGTATTCTTGGAGATTCTTCCATCGACACGATTAATCAGTTATTTAGCACAATATCATACTAAAATTTTATAACAGGTTGACTCGTTATTTCAGTGAAGTAATGAAAACCCGCGTATTTTTGAAAATTGAAATGTTATGTCTAAATGAGCCATAAAGAGTGGAAACTAACGTCAGCTAATTACAGAAAATGGTGATGAATTTTGATAAATTTTCATCTTTTATCACCAAAATGTCAAACCTAAGAATCGCATCCCTTCGTACAAAACCGAATTGGAACCCCGGTAGTACAGTGGTACTTTCAATTGTAACACCAATGACTTATTATTGATAGTATATATTAGATACCAAAGTTTGAATATCAACTGCCAGGAACTGCTTTTTCGCTGTATCTTTTGTAAAGAAGCTGAACGCGACGAACATTTTTGACGTGGGATCAAAACACGCGGGCGCTGACGAAAACCTAAGTATTTAAATCCACTGGCGAAATTACAGCAAAGCTATCGTGGTTCGGTTGCGATGTAATCCTTTGTTCCAAAATTTTGGAAACTTAGATATTTATATCTTCCTATACAGCAGCCCCTCGGTCTATAAGATGATCATTTGTCGGTTGAAAGTAAGTTACAGACCACAACACAGGGATTACTCTTTGTGAGAAGTCGGTGGGTTACTTTAAGTCCCCCGATAGAACGTCGACAGACCAGACCAACGGTTCACAGCTCCTGTAAACGGAGGTGTGGCGAAAGAAGGCATCCAAAGTTCAACCCTCAACCAGGCAGGGGGTTTGAGCCCGGGCCCTTCTGATTGGCAGTAGGAGATCTTACCAACTGCACTTACCTCGCACACACTGTTTTTACCTGCTCTAAAAGGACAATTAAAATATTTTTCCAATACTATTTTTTCTCAGACAGTTTTGGTATACAAACGTACTGAACGGTACTTACGCTGTTGCTCACACGTCCTCCCTACAAAGTCGGAAGGACAAGAGCAGCTAAACTCGGCTGAACACTTGCCACCATTCTTACACGGGTTAGTTGAACATCGATCTGTAAAGACTGTTGGAGAAATGACGTCAATCGATAGATTGTCACAATTGATTGAAATTGGGGCAGCACAAACATGAGTACGGAAAAGCAATAAAAACTGCAACAAACGTGATGTCACACAACTGTATGTCACGCAGAGCTGTTAGAAGGCCTTTGCAGATTAGCACCGTAACCAAGGCCAGAACACAAGACGAGCCGCATTATATGGAGTGTTAGAGGAACACAGTAAGCTCTTTTTTTACAACAAAACAAAAAGAAAAAAAAACTTTTCAGAAACGTTTCAAAAAGGCAGAAAAATCATTGCAATGCCACTGCCTCCTCTAGCCTCCAGTTTGCTACAGTGGTGAGATAACTAGCCTTATTAATGTTTTGTTTGTACCTTGCTTATCGCAGGTTGCTCCGTCGAATCCTGGTCGGCAAGAACACACGAAGCCATCCAAGGTAATTGTGCACTTTCCTCCGTTCTTACACGGGTTATCGGGAGAGCACAAATCTAAAATTGTAGAAGTAAATGACAAACAATCACAATATATACTATGTAACAGTTTCTGGTAGTCTGATCCTTACAACCACAAACCAATTTCGGTTTGAGACCCACCAGCAAAACACCAAATTCCTAAGAAATCAACTTCAAAAGACTCGCTGACACGTGTTTGTTATATATAGCCAAACAATTCCGTCTGCTATTACCAGTGTTGGTTTTACCAGTAGTCGCTGGCGTTCAGTTCGGTTTGTCCTAGCTCTAAATGTACTAATCAAATTACTATTACAAGCCAGAGTACCGAGGAGGAGGTGATGGGAGGGGGGCGCGAATTGGGAGAGGACGGACACGTTTGGAAGTTGACAGTATTTTCCACGCTAGACAGAGGCGGTTACAGACACTCCGGAAAGGAGGGGGTTAGAACACGGACGAGCTCATTTGGTCCTTCCATAAGATATAAATAACGGTAAGACGCTGCCAAAATAGTTTAATAATAATAATAATAATAATAATAATAATAATAATAATAACAATAACAACAACAATATAAATGTTAAAATAACGATAACGGTAATGACAATGATTAACAACATAATCTAAAACAAATTTATTACGAAATATGTTCATGTGTTAAAAATATATGAAAATCTAAAACCGAAAATTACAAGAAATGGCTATGTATTAAAATCATGGGAAGTATGAACCTACAAGTTACAAAATGTTTTGTTCACCATAACACAAAGTATCTCCAGAAAGCTCTATGTATAAGTGTCATCTACTAGGCAGCCTTCCATTTCTTACCTTTCTTTTCACATTTTTTCCCCAAAAATCCTGCTGCGCAGACGCAATTAAGATGAGTTCCGTTTGTAGAGCACCGGCCAGTGTTGTGACAAGGGTTTGGATGACAGAGATCTATAACAAATAACAATTCGGTTGATGTTTATTGTGTGAGTAAGCGAATACTCTTTCTAAATCTATCTGCTCCTTCAGTAAGGCACAAATAACAATGAGGCGCTGATAAAAGAATCTTACATTAGTGCAATACATTAATATTTCTCGGTTGTTATTAAGTTACATAGAGTTTACTAGAAATAGGTTTATTTTTACATACATGGAAAGAAAAGATATAAACAAGATAAATGTAGTTGAGTATTTAGAAATGTCTAGTGTCTAAGGTAACCAAGGGTTTTCTAGTTCGACACTAGTCATGTTGCGTTAGGGATTTTATTTAGACTTATGGGGAAAAAATGATGTATTGCTAATAGAAACTTTTGGAGAAATCGGACGGATATTTATTATGGTATATGAAACTGTTTCGTGAGCAGATTTCTTTTATTTCACTTTCTTGGAAAAGTTGTAGCTGCTTGCGTTTTTTAGCTCAATCGGTAATTGTTGCCAAATATCAATTACCATTGCTTTGGTAGTCTGTTTACCGATGTTAGTTCTGTAACGTGTTTTGTAGAAGTTAGCTTTGGAAGCGTATCTTGTATTGTACTTGTGTACGTCACTTGCATATCTAAAATGTTGTTCAAAGATAGTAGGAAGTTGTGTTTTGTGCCATTTATGGGAGAAATTGAGAATTTGTAATTTAAAGATTATTCTAGTAAATTAAGTAATGGAATAGCGCTTTTTGTGGATTCTCCACATAGTTTTGCAAAGAACGTTAGTCGGACAGTGCGGTTTTGTTTAGTTTTGATTTTCTTTAAATGAGAAATGTAAGCACTACCCCACGAAATGATATAGGGATAGATTAAAGAATAATAGAGTTGTTTTAATTGAATCAGGGGAAGGTAGTTTCGCAATCTTAGGAGGATTCCTGCACTTTCTTGATACCCTTGTACAGATATGCAGTATTTGGTATTTCCATAATATTGTGTCGTCGATAAATACGCCTGGGTACTTATTCTAATGAATAAATAGAGCCATCTTGGTTGGTGACATAAAGATTAATGGGAGTAGAAAGCTTTTTTTTGCAATTAATATACTGTTTGTTGATGTCACACCATTCTTTTACTTTTAGAAGTTCCTTATTAAATATTGTTTCCAATTCAGCTGCTTTAGCGGAAGAGGCAAATATGTTCGTATTATCTGCGAATATTCTGAATGATAGCTTGTTAGAACAGTTTGTGATGTCATTTATAATTATAAGAAAAACGTAAATGGTCAGTTGAGCTGTCTTGGGGGACTCCACAAACCATTGTTTGGTGTGATGAATCTGAACCGTCAATAGAGACGTATCGTTGCCGGTTTGTTAAACAGTTTGAGAACCATTTCAGAGGCAATCCCCTAATTCCAAATTTTTCCATTTTCGTGAGTAATATGTTGTGAGTCACAGTATCGAATGCCTAATCTAGAAATACTTCGAAAGTGTACAAGTTGCTGTCTATTGCACCTTTTAAATTTCTGCAATTTCAGCTATTGCTTGTTCTGTTGATCTGCCTTTCCTAAATCCAAACTGGAATTGGGTTAATATGTCATGTTTTTCAATGTAAGTAATTAGCTGTTTGCACACTAGCTTTTCAAAAATTTGCATGAAAGCACTGAGGGTGGAGATTGGCCGGAAATTTGCAGGGTCCGCAATTTTACCGCCTTTATCTACTGGAGTTATTTTCGAGATCTTTAGGATATCAGGTACGACACCTTGTACTAAGGACTGATTATAGACCTTTGTTAAAGCTACATGAATATAATGAGATGCTAATTTTAATGTATGATAGGGACACCAATTGTTTTAGTCATCATCATTTCAGTCAACAAAATTTGTCTTCAAAGCTTGTATCTACAATGTGAATAACAACTCTTCTTTTTTCCCTTTTTCTAAGCAAACTTGATGATCAGATGCAGCCAAATCATTTTCTTTTTTTACTTAAAAGTTAAACGGATATTTTTCCTATGTATAAAAAGTTATCACCAAGTTGTGTTTTGTCAAAGCAACGGCTAAATCTTGCAAATTTGGACACTTTCAAAAGTCTTTAATATCTGATTATATATAACAATGCTATCTTTGAATTTCTTTCTCATACTATACTTTCCCTTTTTACTGGAAGAAAGAGACTTCTATTAGCTATATAGGTATTCTTACCCATCACGAAATTGTAATTTTTGCTCTGTTTTCAACCTATTTTGTAATTGGGGAAAGAATAAACCTTTGAACGTTAGAACTGTAACTTTAAATGAAAACGTGAGTTGTTTGGGAATGATCCAGTCTCCAAGGTAAAAGAAGTGATCAGCATTATATTTTTTGACTTACCTTTCTCTGCACAAGTTTTTCCCAGGTATCCCGTCGGACAATTGCAATGGAAATTGTCTCCCACGCTGGTGCATTTTCCAAGATTTTTACATGGATTTGGAGAGCAGCTATCTGTCATGATCACATAAATATTCTAATGAATATGTTTCATCTAAATGTCTTTGTAATCCCTTCAGGTGTTTTTTTAGGAAAAACTTTGTACCTCAGTGGTGTTACTTACCAATGAACCCTTTGAAAACACTAACGTATGTAATAAAAGGTTGTTCTTTTTAGGGACATTTTTCAACTTTTACTCTTAGAGGATAACCAGTTTAACTTTGCAAATAAAATCATTATGTTTTTATTGAGACATAAACGTATTTTAAAATTTATTAATATTTTTTTATTTAGTTATTTTCATTTTTCGTGTCTAAAATCTGATAAATTCAAAAAAGAATATATTTTTTAACCCTTTTAATGATATGTCATATTGAGTTGACTGCCACTTCCTCAGTTCTTAGTTAACACGTGATTGATACATATTAAACATCACGGGAGTCCAATAAAAAAAACCCTTTAACTTTAAAAACTTTAATCTTTATTAAGTTTCAAATAGCAAAGCTAATCCTGAAACTGCTCAGATGTTGGCGTAATTAGCGGTTTTTGTTGGGGGAGGAAACCGGAGTACCCGGAGAAAACCCCCGACGTCGGAGAGGGACCGCAAACCCAGCTCACATACTTCCCAGGCCGGGAGTCGAACCCGGGTCGCATTGGTGAGAGGCGAATGTTCTTGCCACTACGCCACCTCGACGCCCGATAGACTGCTTTTGAGATATATGGACTGACCTTCGAGGGCTGAACTGGCTTGTTTTGCAGTCTTTTGTAAGTTTGGGAAAACCTTTTGGTCTGTTTATTGTGTTATGAACTCAAATATTATTCCTTACCCTTCGTTTGGCAAGTGTTTCCGGAAAATCCCCTAGCACAGCTGCAAACAAAAGTATCTACATCGCTTGAACACTTTCCTCCATTTTCACAGGGGTTTGTGGTGCATTTATCTGAAATAGAGGGTTGCTTATGTTAGCGAGTTCAACTAGCTGAAGGTTATATTTTCAATTTACATACAATTGTCTGAACAAACATGTTTTTCGGTACACTTCACAAAAATAACTAAACAGTAGCTTGGACTATATAAAGTACCTTTATGTGTCTTGGTTGTAACCGAAAGATCTCCCAGTCTATGACTTTGGGCTAGTTAACCCTACATAAGTTTCCTATAACTTCTATATACATGAGTCGTGAGGAAGGTGGAATGATGGCTTTGGGGCTAGTCTAATGTCAGGCATGCAAGAATGCATTTTGATCAGTGGAGCAAAAAATGTTAAATGCCCAACATAGCAGACATATTTTGCAATTGTTGTTGTTGTAGCTATTCGTAATCAATAAAATAAATACAATGGAAACTTATTAGCTAAGTAAAGGCTGTTTTTTAACTCACCTTTCACTTCGCAGCTTTTTCCTACGAAACCCTCCGGACAATCGCAACGGAATGTGTCCCCAACGTTGGTGCACTTTCCAAGATTTTTACACGGGTTCGGAGAGCAGCGATCTGACACGATTACAAATTCCAAAGAATACATCTCAGCGACTTTTTTATATTTTTTTTCTCTATTCTTATCACTGGGAAATCTTTGAACTCCAACGGTATATCTTACTATGTCAAACAAGCAACATATTGCCAACCTTCCTAAGAGCATCCTTGTTCAAAATGATCACTTTAAAACTTTCCGAATAAAATTATTTGATGTTAATGATGAGACATCAGAGAGGTTAACTCTGACATGTTACGAAGCAGCAAGTGTAAGATACTCAAGATAACCTAAGAGTCAAAAATGCAAACCGTGAGAGGAAATCAAATCCACGACATCAGTAATCTGTTGATAGTCGGTTTAGTGACTCTAGCAACCGCGCAAAGGAGAACTTTGCTTACGTCATGCTTTATCCCATGTGACCACCAGTAACCATTAGTGACTTCGAACGTCACCCACCCATATTTATCTTTCTTTCATCCTTTTTCATTTACTGATACATTTTATATTTTACATTATTATTGATTTTTTCATATTTAGTATTTATTAAAATAATTTAAATTTCCCTTTTCAACAGGATATGTTATTGAATTGTTACTACCGTTATTTTTGATTAACACATGATTGCTACTAAGGAAACTAATAAGCTAGCTTTTGTCTGTACCCATATTGAGCATCATGGGTTCCGATAGACCCTTCCCATGTAGCTTTGGGATGCGTTTGCCGTTGAAAGATAAACTGGTTTTTTTTTGTAGTCTCTGTAGGTTTGGAAATATTTTGGCCTGGTGAAAACAATTGGGTGTGACATCAGTCGAAGCTAACTATTTATCCTAACTACCCCGCGGAACAGCTGCAAAAAACGTATTTCCGTCGCTTAAACACTTTCTTCCATTTTACATGGATTTGGCACACATTTATCTGAAATAAAGGTTTGCTTAAGTCGGTGAGTTGAACTTTTTAAACGTTACAGTATCAGTTATCATATACGTGTCTGACCATATCACTTACAATAAAATCCCAAATAGAATTTAATAAAAAATGTTCATTTAAGATTGCAGGTAAAGCGCACATCTTTCTCTGTTCTTATGCGTTGTGCAGCTTGTTCTATGATGCCTCATCTTTATTACTTTTAGCGACAACTATAGCGAAAATTATTTACTACAAATGTGGAACACACATTATAATGTCAAACAGTAACTAATTCTCCATGACACATGGCAATGTATGCGGTTACTCTAACGACAAGCTGAAGCGATGAGGTTGGCCTCTAGGGACTGTTGGTTTTCAACTAAAGTCAGGAAAGCAAAACAGCCAGGCCTGGATCTGCGTTTTACACTGAAACAGCTTGTTTCTATATGTAGAACTTTCCACCTTAAACAACAGAGGGCTAATCGAGTCGATGATAAGGTATTGCAGCGAATATAAAATATTCTGGGTTGGTTTAATCAAACAAAAAAGTTCTACAAAAACAAGTGTTAAATCGAGAAAACTGTGAAGGCAAATTAGGTGCTAGGGATTAAAATTGGTTGAAGTGGTTTGAGAAGTTTTTAATTGTGTCATCTGTCGTGTTCTAAGTAACCTTAGATTAAGTTTTCCATAATTTGTACGTACACGAGGAAAATGGAATTATAACTTTGGGGCTGGTGTTGCACGAAATAATTTTGTTCAGTGAAGTAAAGAATTCGTTAAATGCGGTCGAAAATGTTTGTTTATAGAAATATCTTATGTAAGAAGCAGATTCAAGTTGAATTATATAGGAGATTTTAGGATCTTCATCTGGTAACACAGACGATTAATTTACTCAACAAATAAATTTTGGAGATTTGGAGAGTTTTGACAGTAAAATCAAAATTTTTAGAAATTTTTTTTTGAGGTTTGGGACACATGTATTTTCCAATGTAAATTGACTCAGTTATATTCCCAAGTATTTGTTGTTTTATAAACATAATATGGTAAAAAAGGTATGCGCTTAACTTACAGTTAATGAATATCAATGATTTTAGTACTAAAACAATGTGTATTTATAATAAAAATTTATAGAGCAATATTGTATTTAAAAATTATTCTTTTAAAGAAGCTATTTTTAAAACGTTCAGTGTTGATTTATGGTCTGCTGGAGGTGGGTTTTCTTAATCTTTGTGATGATAATTTAGTTTTTGGCAGCATGCGGCTGTACAGAGGATGAGTGTTATTACTAATCTTATTTACAAGTCTAGGGTCATATTTTTCCAGAAGGTCATAGATATTATAGAGAATAGACGTATATCGGAGTTTGTAACATCTGGTAAGGAAGCTTTGGACGGCAGTGAGGTCGGAGAGACTAGCGGCATAAACTGGTAAGGCATAGAGTATTTTGGGAAGGACTATAGCGTTGAGAAGATGATCTTTTTCAGCTTGATCATAGCCTTCCTTGCGTAACGATCTGATAATGAGCAAACATTTGTTTGCTTCGCAAAGCTTACTCTTAATATGAAGACTGAATTTGCAGTTACTCTGCAGAACTAATCCTAGATTATCATCAAGTTAGTAATTGCGTACGTCGTAGAGCTGTAAATTATTTTGGCGAAGCAAAAGCATAATCTGGACATAACCTACCAATCCGGTCACATGTTTCTCCCAAGAACCCCTTCCGACAATTGCAATGGAAACCGTCCTCAACATCAATACATTCTCCATTGTTTTTACAAGGGTTGGGAGAGCAGCCACCTGAAGAGAAAAATTCAAACTGGCTGGAACATTGTCATGTTCAAAAACAACAACAGTTACAAAAAGGAGCCACAAAACTGGATAACAAAATAGCCTAAACAATAACAGCGACGACAATATATCAATAGCGACAGCACAAAAAAATAAGAAGAAAAATAGTAAATAAAATTATACAGTCTGAATTCCCAACTGTAAACTAAAAAGAAATGTCATTCGTTATGAGCAAGCACCAATATGACTGTATCAAGAAAGTCTGATAAATAACTTAATAACAATGCAACCTTTTCGTTTACACACTGGTCCACTATAGAGCAGTGAAAAACCCAGCTACTCAACTGATTCCATTTCTACACGCAATGCATTGTTGTTAAAAATGGTGGCGCCCATGAAAAACGGTAACCTCTTCAGTATTTTCACTGTTGGAGGCGACATGCCAAGTTTCTCCCTGAAAAAGAAGCAATGGCAGAGCAAAAGCTGTTCTGTACTGAATCGCGGCGCTCTGTCTTACTGAACAGAGTTAACGGCAACTCAGTCTTCAATTCTCAGTATTTTAATTATTGTGGCAAATTTATACAAAACTAGCTAAACTAAATTAAAGTAAACTGAACTAGAAATAATTTCAAGTCAACAGCAAGGCGCTATCAAAACAACTTATGGTTTTAATCAACATAATAAAGAGTAGTCACATAAAACTTCTATTATGCTTATTGTGATAGAAAGTGATATTCCACCTGTCTTCTGTTGTATGCTAACAACCTCCTTAGCTTATGTCTCATTACCGTTTTTATCACAAGTTTTTCCGGCAAACCCTGCGGCACAGATACAGTAAAAATCAAATCCGTGTAGAGCACATCGGCCATTGTTTTTACAAGGGTTCGGAGAGCATGGATCTGT
>JAOBYE010350761.1:0-14890 GCA_025403585.1 Parazoanthus swiftii | reverse complement strand
CCCCCCCGCCCTCTCGGGCAAACCACGAATTTTCAATTAGACTAAATTTGTGCATCTAGGTGTTCCTTTCACAGGGAACCATGGTAGGGCGTCGGGGTGGCGTAGTGGCAAGAATACTCGCCTCTCACCAATGCGACCCGGGTTCGACTCCTGGCCTGGGAAGAATGTGAGCTGGGTTTGCGGTCCCTCTCCGACGACGGGGGTTTTCTCCGGGTACTCCGGTTTCCTCCCCCAACCGCTAATTACGCCAACATCTGAGCAGTTTTGGGATTAGCTTTGCTATTTGAAACTTAATAAAGATTAAAGTAGTTCGAAGCCTAGCCATTCAAAAATTTGTCCTAAAACTGAGGACAAATTTGAGCCGTTATGGTCAAAAGTTTGACCAGTGCAGTGTGAACAACCTGACTGTCTAAATTCTTGTTTGGCAGAGGCATGGATGCATTGTAACTCAGTGAGCTTTCCCTCGATGTCATTTTAGATTTGGCAAAATAGTGCTCTGTGCATCCACCTTATGGGCAAAGGGTAAAAGCAAAGTTCTGACAAAAATCCAAATTCAACCTACCTGGTTCATCAGTACAATGTACCATGTGAACAGAGCGGAAATTTAAGTGGTTCCATGTGAATTTAGCCATAATGATAAATTGAAAAATGAGTAGAGGTTCATGAAAAATGGCACTTCTTAGTTTTTGCTTTTATTTTTAAACAATTGTTTTAATCTGAAACTGTTTCGTTTACTTACATATACTTGTTCAGACAGTGTTGGAAGGGGCTATGCACTTGACCATCGAGGTGGCCTCAGAATCCAAAATTTAATACACAGTTAAGTTTTAATCAGTTGTTTTCCTTAAAATTCTTATACAAGGGATTACAGAAATGGAGATAACCTTCACATTGGAATAAATAATAGCAAAGGTATGTCTGTTAGCTTCAACTCAATTTGTTAATGCTGACAGTAAGTTCGAAAATTAAGATCTAGTTATATTGTTAGTAGTACTTATTCCTGCAAAAGATTAGTTGGACCAAAATAGAACAAGCTTGCCAATACAAGGAGATGCACCAGGTTAGTAAATGTAATTTGGTTGTTTGTTGGCATGGTACATGCCTTATAGTGTGTACTGTCAAAGCTATTTTTAAACTTAAACACATGTTCTTGAAACAAGTTCATGTACATAGGGTTAGTATGTGGTGATCACAACTAATTTGTAGTTCATCATCTGGGCATTGTATAAAACAGCTATGTGTAACACCTTAATTTCATGAAACTTACAACAAAAAACATACCCTATTAACTCTTGTTAGTTAAAACCTATAGTACTGTATCAGCAGCTTACTTGCCAATGCAGAAAAAACAGTTCTGCTTTCGGTGATCTTGGGTTGGGTTTGGAGATCTAACCAGCTGAACCAACAACATAAAATAATCAAGTTATAATGATTAAACATCACACAGTGAAGCTTGGTGAACTGTTGAAAGCTGACATCTGCAACATTTAGTATCTGAAAATCTTGTCCGAAGGAGCAACATTAAATAACAATGGTTAAATCTTTTTTTCTATGTGAAATGTTTCCCAGAAGATGTTGTAAGTTGTTCGGGTGCAGTGGCTTGTAACTAGTGTCTAGTTCTATTTATATAGTTGTCTTTATAAATCAGTTTTGTTTGTCCACAGGAGTTGTATTCAATTATGATGAAAGAGGGCTGATGATGGACAGGGAGGGGTGGAGCCAGTGTGTTGCTGTGAATGTGGTTCCCAATGGAAGACATGAGGTATTCGCACAAGACTGGGATAAAGAGCTTGAAGCCAGTACAAGGACTGGTCTATGGAGTGCAGCTAGGTAAAAACTTGAATCAGCAGAACTTTAAAATTTTTATCCAAATCCACAAAATGACTGTTTTACATGTAACATTCTTCCTTGCCTGGAAGAGAAGATGTTGACTGTCTCTGCTTTTTGTGTCATAAAAAAAACAAGAATTATCAAGTTAACTACAGTTTTTTTTGAGGCCTTAAAGGATATGTACAGTACTGTATGTGGGAGAGGGGTGCAGGGAAAAAAGTTAAGGGTGTTCTGGCCTTTTCCTTGAAATTACATGTATTTCTTGTTAAGACACAACAGCCACAATTAGCTACATTTAGTTAATGGCAAATATCTAATTTGGGAGCTAAAAATTATTAGCTCCCAAATTAGGTATTGCCATTACTGTGCATGTAGTTATTAACAGGCTTCAGGAATGTTTGGCCTGACCATTCTGCAACCGCTCTGTCCAGTTGACTTGTGAAAAAGTTTGAAGGAAAACTAAATATATTGACTATAAAGAATTAATTAGCTCCAACCCAAACAAACATATTCATGGACACATTTTAGATTTGATAAAACTTAAGCCTTAACCCATATCGATCTAAACTATGAACAGTCTCCTCTTTTTAATTGATCAATTCAGGAAACAAGAGAAAGTATAAACTTATAGGCAGCGAAACTGGAAACAAGTACGCAGGCAACAGTGAGATTTGAAAATCACAGATGTACATGTTGGGAACAGAGGAAGGGAGATCCTCATGGAAGCTTCATCGCTCACTTATTTGCTTTCCTAAATTCTGAGGAAAAGGGATTAGACTGTTCACAGTCTGATAATTTATTTGCCCTTCTTTTCCTGATAAAAAGAAGCCCTCCATTAGTGAATAGTAAATTACGTTGCCCTTCATGCTAAACTTATTTTGCAGGTATGAACATGAGAGCAACAACTGTTACGACTATGTACTGGATGTACTAAACAAGCTCTTCCCGAAACATGAACGGTTTTCCAACAAGAAAACATTCTGTAGGGTATATGTTATCCCTGCCACAACCAGGGCAGCGCAGTACATTACTTTGTTTAGAGAAGTATTGGAGAAGGGTTTCGCAGTGAAGAGTGCACAGGAATGATGTTGCAGCAAGTCCTAAATTGCGAGGGGGTCCTTGAAGTAAAACCTATGCACATGGCAGGCTTTCACTATTATTCATAGTGGGAAAGTCCAAGATCTTTTTCTGTTGTGAAAGAAATGAAGTGGCTGGTCCGACGGCAACAGAATTACCTTGAAAATTGCGAGTGCTCTCTATGGACAAGTTGTCAATCAAACACAGACCTGTATACGAAGGAACAAAAACTTTTTAAAAGTTGTAGATGTCTAAATAAAATAAATTTTTGATATCTGTGTTGGTAAAATATAACTGAAGTAAATGTAGACTCGACAGTATTGACTATGTAAGCTTTGGAGAGCCAGAGGTGACTGCCAGTGAACAATATACGGGAGAACCTTTGGGAGTTGTTCACATTTTTGACATTTTCACAAGCGTACAAGGCGTGTACTGGGAAAGGGAGGTACAGTTGTGGAAGAAGGAGTCACTTGAACGTATACAAAGCGTACAGTAACATTGGGTGGGCGGGGGTGTGGCCAGAAGCTGGAGGAGGAATCACTCAAGATGCCCAACCAAGACACTGCGTGCTAAGTGGGACATTGATCTTCAACAAGGGTCCTCCATTTCTGCTAGTCGGCTGCCGCTTCCAACTGTGCTCCAGATAGCTTTGATTATTTAAGCTGTCTCTCAATGAATCTCCGTCAAGTTTCTCTTTGTCTCCCTCTCTGACATTTCGTTTGTGTTGTCCATCTTAGTGCAATTCAAAGCAGTATTCTTGCCTCGATTTTCGGTACCCGGCTTAGCTTTCTCCATCGTTTCCTCATCACAACAACTGAAGTTGTTTCCGTGTCACAAGATGCATGTATATGTGATTACTTGTCCCCTTTGGCCAGAAGATCCACCTGATACGTTGGCTATTTGGCTAGAATGTGTCGCTGAAGTCCCCTAGCGAATGTTTTGCTGGTCTTCCATGTAGAAGGATGTCAACGCGGTTGGGGCGTATTCACAAGACTCGAACTGACAATCACGCATTTTAACTTCTGTGTTACATGTACTTTTACGGTTAACGTTAGTATTAGGGTTAGGGTTATGATTAGGGTTGGGGCCAGGGTTACCTTCTGAAGGAGAAGATCATTGTATTTTCAAGGTGCGATTATCAGTTTGAGTATTGTGAATGAAACCTAACCAGTCAACGCATTTCTCATGAAGATTCCGAATTTGGTTTTTAGATGTAGTTGTTTCGATTTCCAAACTGAGTGAAGAATCCCAAAGGCTTGGTTTTAGTTTGAATATCCTTATCTACACATCTTTCCCACTGTCTCGCTCTGTTGTTACTTTGCTGCCTAAATATGTGAGTTCCTCCACCCCCTCCGTTCGCTGGTTGGATACGAGTAATGGTAGGTCACAAGCTGGTGGCGATACCTTTGGACGCTTTGTCCTGACCACATCCACTTTCAAGCCAATTTGGGATGCAGATAATACAGTGTATGTGTCAGTTTGCTTTTTTGGGATGTCAATATTATATATATAAATTCTGCAAAGTTACCGAAGACTCGGTGTCACGATTTTCACTGGTAAACACAACAATGTTGGCTGGATAAAGCCGACTTAAGTGTCTTGCTTACGGACTTGGCACAGTGGCCAAGCTACGTTTTGAGCTCCCAACTTTTGGATATTACACACCAGATTTAATTTCGGATACACACGCTTACACCATGCACACGTAATAATTTGTACTTCTCGCTATCTTATATTTAACCATACAAATCATACATACTCCGGCCATAGTTTCTTCCGGGTTTTTTAGGCGGCACCATTTGTGGAAGTCAGCCATCCTTTGTTGGAACTTTTTGGTATCAGCCAACTACGTGTTGGATCCTTGGTGCTCCCTAGAGAGTTGTACCAGGCATTTGGGCACTTCACAGCCACATGCTAACGACCTGCCAGATAAACCAACTATTTTGAGTTTCTTGTATACACAATACTCAATGGCGAAAGAACGTTTGGTGTGACGAAAAATATTACTATCGATTGGTCAATACAGAAAGGCCTCGCTTTGATATTTCCCGTACATAGCCCACTTGTAGTTAATAAGTAGTTAGTATGGTGAATTTCGTGTGGACATGCAAAGAGTTCATTCTTTGTAATCTTTTTGTCCTTAAAAGTTCACCTATGTTTAGTTCTTAAGATTAACCCCCCAAATTTTCACTGCTTACCAACATCGAGTTGCTCTTTCCATTTCTGGTATAAAAGAATACCTAACTTGATGTTTTAGTTGAGATACACCTCATGACAAAATATGTTTAGGTTTTCTGTAAGCTTGAAAACTTTCCCACAGCACAGCGAGCGCAGACAGTGGATATCCGCTGGTGGCTTTGGTTTGCAAATCGTGTTATGAAACTCAATTGTTTTTGCTATTAAATGGTTTTCATATTATAATATTTATTGAACAACGCCACACGAAAGAAACCACGTGCTGGTGATTCTGTATCAGGTCAAAATCAATTTAGTTTATAATACTACCTGCTGGAAATTGTAAAATTGCAAGGATGTTTCGGAACTTATCAAATGTTGAACGTTTGCAATCTGAACATAGATACCTCTATTTACCCAAAGCCTCATTATACACAACTCAGCTTACGTTGAAAGCCGGTCACAATTAGTATTTTACACTGAGTGAGAGAGACTTCTATACTTTGTTTTGAACATCTCTGTTTCAACTGGATTTTTTTTTATTTTGCATCAACGAGTGCATGTCGGAAGATTTGTAGATTGTATCTGGGCATTTAGACAAACCTCATTGTTAATAGTTCTGACATTCGCGTTTTTTGTTTTTCTATTTCTATCTTTGAGACACCGGTTACTTATAGCACGACATTTCTTTCAAAGAAATAGATATTTTCGCCGAGACTCACTGTTCTAACTGATATTTTTTGTCATTTCAGCCACAAAATTATTCTTAATTTGTTCTTATATCACAGTGTATTTATATTTGCTGTAGTTTGGCGGAAAAAACGTAAAACTGGGAACAACAATGGAACAACTTTGCTTCTATGCAGCAATGTAAAATTACTTGGATTAAGTAACGAGTTTTAAAACATAGTCTTACAATATAACGATTGTTATGACTCCGTGGCTTGTTTCGACTTCAAGTCTTTGCAACATTGGATTGTTCTTAATTGTTCATAAGTTTTGGGCGATCTGAGCGTCATTGTTTTTGAGTAGTTATTCTTGTAAAAATGCGTGATGCTTTTAATGGTTTAGATAGTTTTGAAAAATAAAGTTCTCTTCAGTTCATAACCATTTGTTTATTCTCACACATAGAAAATACTTCATTGTATGTTCGTAATTTGATCTGAATATTTTAATATTGTTGAATATTTTACTGTCGAATTGAATCAACATGTCAACGGGCTGTCTGTGTGTGGTGTCTTATCAGGTATGAGCTAAACAAACAGAGTGTTTTCAGAATATGCATAAAAGAACACAATACGGCTTTTGGACCACATTCCAAAGAAAGGTAGCGTCCGTGAAATTTAAAAAATTTGCATGTCGGCTAGTCTTTCTGTTGTGGGAGTCGTAACTTCTGGACTGTTTTTTTAGTTCTTCGTGATCCACTATCGAAAGGTTACCTCGAGTTCCACAACGTTTAAAAGGACGAAATACTTGAAAGCTTGTCAAGATTTCACAAAACATGCAAATTTTGAAGTCTTGAGCGACACTTGAATGTATTTTATCCCAAGGTTTATACAATGTCAAATATGGCGCTGGCAACTTTTGCGGATTCAACCACAGCGATAACGTTGATGTCCACAAGTATAAAATCAGCTTTGAACGTTTCTAGTAACTCTACTTCGGCAGCGTTCAGCACAGTTTCAGGAAACTTTGTTATTGCTTTGATTGTTGAAGTAATAATCCTGGGGTTGGTGTCAGGGAATCTTCTGATTGTCGCAACAATCGCTCTTTACAAGCCCTGGACTATTGCGGACACTTTGTTGTTTTCGCTATCAGTCGCTGATCTCATTAACGGAGCTATACCGCTACAGTTATTGAATGTTATCAACAACTTCCTAAGACCCGATATGTGGAACTTCGGGCTTTGTACTGTGTACTTGATTGTCACATATACACTACGAATGGCTTCAGTGTGTACAATAACATTTATTGCCATTGAGAGGGCCTTAATGTTAACTAAACCCTTAAGACATCTGACAAGTGTTACGGTTTCTCGTGTGAAGAAACTACTCTTGAGTGTTTGGGCATTTTCCATTTTTCTTGCCGTTTTGCCTTTTGTCGGAGTTGGAAAACACGGCTTCTACAAAGGGTTCTGTCGTTATCAACTTTTCGACTTGGGAATAGTATATGGGTATTTGGTCGAGACAGTCGGCATTGTGCAGTTGCTAATTGTTCTTGCATGTTTTATGCTTATCAAGTTTACAACGGGTAAATTCTTAAAACGCCAAAACCTTATGTCCGCTGCAAGTCAAATTGGAAACTGCGGAGATCGCAAGAAGACGCGAGACTCGTCCGGTGCCAAACAAGTGAAACAGCTTGCGACCCTCATGGGTGTCGTGGTTGTGCTGTACTATATAAGTTGGTTGCCGTATCTGGTGAGTTGGAATTTTCTTTGTGTTTGCTTCAAACCAACACTTTTGCAACTACTTAAGTTTTTAATAAAATGGCCTTTAATCTTTGTACGAGAACATTTGAGACTTGTGTAGACTATACCTCAGGCCAGGACCAAGTTAGGAAGTTCATTACTTCTATGTACGCAATGGATCAGAAACACTTTGTTAACTATAATATCGAGGAAAATAGTGCACTTTGATAAACATTACTAGTCGTTCATTTAGGCTTAACCAGCCTGGGTTTGGCTTACCGAGCATTGCATGCCGGATACTTTATAAACGGAAGGTTGGATGGATGTTGGGAATAGCATTTGTGAAGATATACAGATTGATTTTGATAACAATTCAGTGGCTGATCATGCAACTACGAAAAGGAAAACTTAAAAATTGAAAAAGCGTTTTGAAAGAACCACTGAGGCACATGTATTGAAACAACTTGAGAACGTTAATTCTCAAGTTTAACAAAAAGAGTGCAATCGAATCAGTGCGCTTGAATGACGGTTTGAACAGATGCAAGTAAAACAAAAGATATCCTTTTTATTCAACCTCCATTTACGTTAAAAGAAAAGCACTCAGTTGCAGTTTGTTTCAACAAAACTTAAGTTAATTTTCAATTCTGTTTACCATGTATCAACTATGCTGAGAAATGTTTAGAAAGCGACAGACTTTTTTGTCATGTCTTTGACTGAATTAAAACATTTCATCTTTAGTTTTCAAACAACATTGTTTAGAGTTAAACTATTATTGTTTTTAATATTGATATGAGTTACGGGGATATTTTTTTTAAATTGAACAGGTTTTCAGTTGCAGTTGAGAAGAACTTATTTTTAAAGTCTTTCATAATTGCTTGCATTGACAAGAATCCTACTAGAAAGCTGAGACTTGGTTTTCTTCCCGTTATTTGACTTAAAGACGAGCTTGTCGTCTCAAGTTTTCTTCTATATGCATACAGAAGACCTTATTGACCAACCATTTACAAACTACACAAAGCTATTCAGTTCTCTATCTCAACTTAAAAGAAGTAAGACGATTCGAATTTGAGCTTTGTCCGCTGATCTACATGTACTGGTTTCCTTGTACAACATCCGAGAAAAATTAATGAAGCCGTTCGCATGACGTGCAGTGCAATTCTTTTGACTGACAATTGAGAAGCGGACATATCGGTAGCCAAAAGAAGCCGACTTTGTTTCAATATATTATTTGCAAACAGTTAACCTTGATTCCACGCATCCAGCCAGGTTTATTTGCAAAGTGTTTGTTACTATTAACGTTAGAGATCTTTTCTTTCATATTTTAAATTATCTCTGAAAAAGACCGCGATTTAGATTAAATTGGAAAATGGATTATCAATTATATATGCACTAAGATTTCGGTGATAGTAAGAAATTAACTTTTTCATATAGTTATGGAAAGAAGCAAAAGAATCTTCAAAGCTACTTTCTTTTTCTCGAACAAAAAAATCTTCCATATAACGCCTTTGTCAAAATTTAAAAAACCTGGAAAAACATTTTAAACTAAAAGTCTATCGTAAGAACAAACTAGATGTTTTTCTTGCCTCGTTTCTTTAAATACCAAAAATAAAACTGTGCCAAACCAAGCGGCCTAGATACCGCCTTCTCTTTCTTATTTTTAACTTTGAAACTTTGAGCCGGAAACATCCTTCTTGAGCGACTGATGTGTTTCTTGTTTAGCATGAAAGTTTTCCAATTAAAAAGTCTTTGTAATTTGGACAGCGTGTACAAAAGAATCCCTTTGTCGGTGTAGTGGGCAGCCGTGAAATCAGGGTGAAACGACAAACTGTCATGTGCCGTACAGCGTCAAAGATGTAAAATAAATTGGCGCTGTCAAAATAATCTCTAGAATCAAACAATCACTTCTTTTCGGTCGTCATAAAAAATGGCTCATTTCTTGTGTCTATGTTTATCCCGGAACCGATTAGGAGATTCAAACGACCCGGTTCGTCCGCTGTCGACTGACTTTTACCGACTAAACCAAACTATGCTTTATTTAAACTAAACTTTATTTAATTAACTTCGTTGCGCTGGGAGTGGTTGCCCATTCTCCCAAGCCAGTGGCTTATGCTTACCCGCTCGACGGTACAGATATTGGCGTGAAAGTCGATTTTGTGGAGGGAGGAAAACCGGAGAACCCGGATAAAACGCTCGGAGTAAGACGGAGATCGACAAATCTCAGCCCACAAGCGAAGCCCAGGACTCGATCCCGGGTCCACAGAGGTGGATGCTATAAATTACTCGGCTACCTGACTCTCCCCGATCATTAACTAACTTTTGGAGGGGAAGGGGGGAGGGGACGGAAGGGGGGTGATTTCGAAAAACCGAACATTACTGCAGAGCTAGCTTTCTACGTATTTTGACACAAGGCAATCTCTGCAGCTTTTAGGAAACTAAAAAATTCTTGCAGTGACATCATCCCCCCCAAGGAAAAAATCAAATGATTGACTGCTAAAATAATTTATTCTAATGCTGCTAATTCGTAAAACATAAATAGTTTAGTCTGACAAATACTAGCTCTGTGCTTCAAGAAATGCAAACGTAGTCAGTTTCGTTTTTGCGAGGAGAGTTAACTGAAATGTTTTAAGCAAACAAGACGTCAAAACTGAATGTTAACCCATCAAAGACCAGGTTTTGTTGCCAAAGTAATCTGAAGAACACTAGATTTCAATTCGGCAACATTTTTGGTAATATTTAATTTTTCTTTTGCGTTTTTCAAAGAAAAAAGACCATTAATAAACATGTTAAAATTTAGTACAGTTGATCGAAAAATGTTCATAAAACAAAGTTTAGTATTCACCGGAACTACAGCCTTATTTTACATTCAGCCTTATAGTTGTGGGTTTGGTAGACTGGAGACCTTTCATAATCGCTTAAAAAGTAAGAAATTTTGGAAAATGGAACCAGTTATGCGCGATAAAGTGCTTAGATCAAGTACAGAGATCATCATATTGCAAAACTATTTCATACGTTATATATCGGTGTTTTATGATAAACCTTGCGGCTGTTCTCTTGCAGATGGTGAACTTGGTCAGTCTGATAAAGAAAAAGCCTGAGAGTTCATCGGAAGTGGTAATTGCGGGGTTGTTCTCGCTTGTTAACAGTCTCATCAACCCGATATTGTACGGCAAAATGAGCACCCGGTACAGGAAGGGATATGTATTCGTCCTCAGGAAGATATTTTCCTTGTGTGGCTGTACACCCTCTGATGCAGACTTCTTCAGTAAGTCAACTATAAGCCACTTTCACAATCATGCGCAGAGCAACTTTATCGCTTTTGTTGGCGGGCCACACGAACTGGAAACATGGCATGTGGTGTTAAGAAAGAAACAAGATCGATTGTTTTCAAAATAAGGTGAAAGATAAAACTTTAAATATGTCACAGAATGATGTAAACGAGGGTTGTGACTACCAGCAAAACCGTTACTTTGCTCTGCGCATGATTGAGAAAGTGGCTTATCTTAGGAGTTCACCAACTGACCATGTAGGCCTAGGACGTTTACACTTTGTTTTACCGGACGGATTTCATGCCGTTGTGAAAAAAAGATTCGACCTTCTGTTCACACTTGGAACGAGTTTTCCAGCGCAATTTGTGTGCCGTTTCGAGCGTGAGTCGCAACGCTTTCTAAAGAGATATGCCACATACATATCGGAGAAATGTTGTGCCGCAAAAACTTGTTGCTGTTTTCGCTGCAACGCAGTAACTCTGTGTGCACGAAATTCTGCCCGGTATAAATAGTGTAAACAAGGTCCATTTTTTGAGGGGATTACACTGGAAAACTGATACCGAGAGCGTGAGAAATATACAACCCAAGGCATGAACGTTTTATGAGTATTATTGAAGTGGTTGGGAAAAAAGAAAGAATGAGAGACTGAATTGAATGATAAGTATTGAAAACAGGAGACTGACCCAAATGTTGTACATTAGCATGTGAGAAAATGTTTATTCCACGTACTCCCCCTAACGTTAGAAGATGAACTGCTTATGCAACGTAGGTCTTTAAAAAGATAAAATAATCATGTTTTGCACTTCTCATATGTTTTGTCGGTAAGTACTGTAATTTTAGTTTAAATTGCTTTAAAGCCTCAGATCTGGGGTAGGAAAAACCTTTGGAGATAGGGGTTCCAAATATTGCCACCTAAACGTTGTTTAAGGGTAAAATATCCGAAAAGACCCGGATGAACGGGGAGCTCACTAAATCCCACTGTTTGGAACTAGTAGGGTACAAGCCAGGAAGCCTAAATACGACACCATGATATAATGATTACAAAAATACACAATTCTTTATTGACCACTCCCCATGGGGGCTTTTCAGGGACAAATACAAATTATAATGTTAGATTCAAAATATATATTTTAAAATAAATTTTTTTACTAGTAAAAGGACTGTGCATAAAACGGTAAAATGTGCTCCCTAAGTTATGAATGATAGATAGTAAAAACACGATACCAAATCATTGTCCCTTTTGCCAAGATTTATAAGAAAATCGCTGAAAATATCTTCCAAATGCTGTTTTCCGGCGCGCTCTTTCCAGAATTAGGGTCCCGGCCCTCCCTTTCTAAAATTTCTGGATCCGCCCATGCATATTTTAAAGTTATGTAAATTTATCTCCAACCTTACCCCTTAATTTGAGCTTACACAGCATCTTCATTGTTAATGTTCATTTTTCGCCAGTTGTCCCTATAATGCAATAACAGAGGTTTATTATATGGCTGACTGATTTCGCGCGCTGTGATTGGTCAATTTCAGGTCCGTAAATAGCCGTACGGACCTCTAGTTCTGGAGCGGCCGCACTTGCTTCAAATAATCAACAAAGCCATATAATAAACATCTTATTAGCCTCGTTAATTAGCCAAGTTAATCATGGATCCTCGTTTTGTTCCTTCCATGTTTTCATGGACCGCGCGCTTCGCGCTTAGGCCATAAAAGGAAGGAAAAAGCTCGATCCATAACTTGTCGTACGGACCGTCGCACTCGGCTAATAAGGGGCATGTAATTTAACCATGTAATAACCCCCGACCATGCTACTCAACAGAAACCAATAGAAAAGGGTCGGCCGTATATAATACCTCCGTGGCATCACTTGGATCGCTCAAACGGGATAACAACTATAGAGGAGCGAACAGAACATTTACTAACGAAGCGTGCTCTGTTAACGACACAGACGAGATGAGGACCCAAGGCAGTCCCACGCATGCCTCCAAGAAGACCACGGATGTATCAGCTCCCTCCACGCACGTTCCAAGCATCCCCGCTGTCAACTCCACACAAGTCGCTGGTCCCAACCACGAGTCAGTGGCTACCACTCATTTTTCAAACATCGGGCAAGTGATTACCACCTCCGCGCATGTGAATGTTACTTCCACGCACAAATCGACTAAGCAAACGGAGCCCATTCACTCGACAGCTAATTGCAGTTATGTTTCTCCCCACCCCACCCTTGCTTCAAACAAGTGTGCTCAGGTCCATAGAGGGACCAACCAAAACGGGGACAGCGCAGTTAAGCAAAAAGCTCGGATGGGAGAAACGAAATTTCAAGAACAGTATATCCGGTCAGGCACGGCTCAAGAGAGTCTGCGTGAGGGAAGTGATGGTTTAAAGGGTGTGAAAGGAAAACCATCAAGTGTGACGTTTTCTGTTATTGACATGGAAGGTGTAGGACCTCATGGAGTCACTGGGAAAAAATTTTATGAAACAAATATTGAAAACGAAGATGACAAAGCTGAAATTTATGATACGGCGCTGTAAGGGGCCCATGTCTATATATACTGGACACCAACTCTCTAAGAGGAGGGGGTTTGTTGCAAGCCCCCATTCCATTTCTGTCGCATTTACATGTTGAGGAGTAGCAATACTAATAAAGACCTATACTACACGCCTTTCAGTCAATCAACTCATATTAGTTCATAGAGTTATCTGGTTATGAGAGTTTATTGTTATATGTTTTTGTTCTTTATCTCTTTTGTTCGTTAACCTTGTTCCTGCACAACACACAAAGGCATTGAAATGCACACGCAAAAGCCACGTGCAGGCTCACGGTTTGTTTAATATAAAACAAAGCAGCTTAGTTTGTGCTTGACCTCTGGTCTGCTATACAATTCTGGCACCACTCCTTCCCTCTGCTATAGGAGAAGGGCGGGAAAATTTGTTATTTTTCTCCTGTTTCTTGTTATTTTTTGATTACAGTACTTTGATATGTACAAGGATAGTATAAATATTATAAGTTATAAATAAAAGGAATTTCATATTTCTAAAACTGTTTTATGGCAAAGATTCCGGTCCAAATAGGCTACACCCAAGATGGCGATTTTGATCTTCATAATTTCTCGATCGTTAGTCAGTTACATCTGGCGTATATTTGGACATGTTGCCTACGTAACTACAAAAGGTTTTTCCAGGGTTTTAACCTTTTTTATGAGATGATTTTCTTCATTGGTGAATTTTTGAATTACTGAAGTTGCTACATAAAATGTCTGTGTAAGAAAAATGATTAAAACTGATTAAATTATAAATTATTAATTACTAGTTGTCTCAAGACGTGTTACCATGTATACAGAGTTTAATTCCAAAAGATATCGAAACAAAAAAATGCGAGGGAAGGGGGAAGGGGGTATTACGGTCTTCCTTCTTTTTTTTTCTTTTTTTTTTTTTCTTTTCTTTTATTTATTTTAATTTTTTAATTATAATTATAACAAACTACTTACTAAATAATAACAATCAAAAAAAAATTATACATTTATGAAAATATATTTTGTAAGCTTCCCCACTGTGCTTCAAATTGGGTATTAGTGTGAATTTTGGCAGCAAGTTTTTCTATACTGTACATATATTGTATATATTTTTGAAAACTGTTGAAAACTATGGGACATCCTTCTAGTTTGCATTTGTATATGTAGTATTTGGATACAAGTTGAGGGGAGACACCTGTTAAGAGTGAATGTATGTATGTATATATGTATGTATGCATGTATGTATGTATGTATGTATGTATGTATGTATGTGTGTATGTATGTACGTATATGTATGTATGTATACGTATGTATGTGTGTGTGTGTATGTATGTACGTACGTACGTACGTACGTATGTATGTATGTATGTATGTATGTATGTACGTATGTATGTATGTATATGTATGTATGTATGTCTGGCTGGTTTTTTAAAAAGGTGCCTAGTGACCGCCACAAGATTTTACGGCGATCACGGCCCGACTCCTCCCCAACTCAGCTCTCTTTCAGCTCTTGTAAAACTCGTAAATCTTCCAATATCCTAAATATCCTAGACGTTTGCAAAGAAAGCCAAGTCCAGAGAGCCGCTAACGTGTCTGCTAATCGATTTAGACCGGAAACGAGAGGTGCAAGT
>JAOBYE010350650.1:0-14891 GCA_025403585.1 Parazoanthus swiftii | reverse complement strand
TATAGCCCTACGTCATTACCCATGACCCCACAGCCTGGAGCCCAGGCCTAGTTGTATCTCGTGCCGACAAAATAGTAATTTCAGCCTCCTTCGCATGCTCATTCGTCAGAAACAACATATTTTATTCCCAAGAGCCTCGTGTTGATGTCTTTTCATTCGGGCTTCTATTTCCATAGCAAACGAGAGCTTCTTCAAAACGGAGAAAATATCACTTTTAGTTAAAGTTGATATACGTTATGAGTTTCCAGTGAAAGTTTACAGAAGGGGTAACCCTGAAGCAGTATTACTCAAACTTCTATTTTGTTTCTTTTTCCTTTTTCCAAAAAGCAAAAATCCGGCAAATTTAAGACGAATTTGATGACAGCGGGAACTTACAACCAAAATGAATGAGAATTTATGTGAACAGCTCGCGCGAAAACCGTCGAGTCCGACCTGCATTTAGCTGTTGCTTAATTTGAAAGCAGTTTCGATGACGTTTAGCAAGCAAAGAATTTACCGATTCAGTTTTTGTCAGGGAGAGTAGTTAAGGCAGTAAATTGTATTCTTTTGCTTTCTGGACGGTTTGTTGACAGTGGAGGATAACTAAAACGATATGTTTGCAACGATTTCCACATAAAACCACGAGGAGTACATAGTATTAATTATCAGCAGATCCAAAACAATTAAAAGCACAGAGATTATGGGCTTCTTTATAAGAAGCATCAACAAATCAGAAATCCATCTGTGCTAAAAGTACTTCGTACATTTTTCAACAATTCGCGGGAACAGCAGAAGTAAGAGTCCGTAATTCTTCAAAAAATGTGTGACGTGGATGGAGACTATAAAGGCTACTTCCTATTTTTTCTCTCCAAACACAGAAGACGTCCGGCATCAAGCTTTGAACATCTTTCGATTTTATATTATTCGCAAATCGGAACGCAGTAAATATTTTAAGTGTCAAATCTGCTGTCTTGTTGTTTACATGTTTTTTTTATAGGAAAACACCACAAAGCAAACACGAAGAGTAAAATCACAACGCATGCTCACACGTAGAAACAAAACATGGAATGAATGGGTAGGGGTCATCTGTACATGAGACACTAACTAATTTCTGTACAAACAATGGTTAATTAATTAGCTGCAGTTACCGTGGTAACAAATGAAAAAACTCAACTTGGACGCCTACTTAGATTTCGGCTTTCAGAAAATAATTATTTTATAGGCCAAGACCACGAAAAAACAAGGAAATCAACAAATCGCAGATTTGAAATCATTTTGTTATATCCGTTCTAACAACAAAATTATAAATTTTAGTTACCAAAATATTAAGTTTTCGTGACTTAACGGGATGACGTCATCCAAATAATGTCAAAAATGTGTTCAAGGAACAAATGTGCAAAAGTTTTTGGAATACACCAATTTTCTAATGCACATTTTTGCTAGATCCGATTCCCTCATGGAACTAAAAGTAATGTTTAATCCCGAGTAAAGAGCCCACAAGGGAATGGATCTAGCAAAAATTTGCATTTAAAAAATGTTGTATTGACACAAATTTCAAGATCCAAAAAACCGGGGGAAGCAAACTTTCTAGAGTGTCCTTGATGTCATTTCTAAAGTAATGTTAATTGAGATGACATAATCGTCCCCTGGCGGCCAATTGTTTAGTCCAAAATTTTAAATACGACCTCTAGAAAGATTACCTAAAGTAATACGAGAAAACAGGAATCAGCTAAAAAAATAGAAACATGACACCCTGTACTTCATCAACTTTACTGCATTCATTTTGCGAAGATAACTATGGTCAGATAAGCTAAAATAAGAAACTACTGTTCAAATAATTCCATTTTAAGATTTATCAACAAAGTTTTTGACAAGGACGACACCATTTACATTTCGTGCTTCTTTGATATCAGATTATTGTCAAGCGGTCTTCTCCTTAGCATTGTAAAACTCGGAATTTGTACCAGTTAGATACAAGAAAATTATGTGCCAACAACTAAAGTGAAAGTGCTACGAAATGAGGCTGTCTTTGCGGAAGAGAAAGACCAGATTAATAAGGAATCACATACAATATGACATAGTATTTCTACTTATTAATACAACATAGTATAGGAAAAGGTTCCATTTTTGTAGTGAAGATAGTTACAAAAAGCATCATTCCACTTTAAAAAACAAGAAAGTACACCTAGTGTACCTTGATTTCCCTCTGACAGAAAACTTGCGAAATGTTTTAAAAACAATTCTTGTTGTGTACCGATTTGGAAATCAATAAAATTGCAGTTAAGTACTTCTGACTGTAAAAGATTTAAATTAACGTATGGTAGAACAGTGGTACTGTGTTAGTCTAATTAAAAACAGGCTATAAAACAATCATTTCTGTGACAAAAATACGTTTAATATTACACCATCTAAACCAACTGAAACGGACCTTGTTTCATTGCTTGGCAAGATCTGGTAAAATCGCCGAATATCCCATACAATATATTGATGGTCTTAAATTATTTAAATTGTTGGTTGTTATCAGTGTAGTTGTTTGTATATTCATCCATTAAATTTTGAGTTTAAAGCAAAAAAAAATAGGCAGATGAACCAAGTAAAAACCCCGTTATAGCACAAAAAATGAAAAAACTTGATAATTAACGCCTTGATTACCAATTCCACCATGAAGAATGTTTGCACCTGCAAGATACAGATGGTTGAACTTATTTAAGCAATTCTAATCCCGCGAAACTCTCAGAGAACACATGTAAAAGGGGGAGGGAGGGGTGGGAGTGTCCGGTTGACCATATTCCGTAGTAAGAACACATCAGATTTTTACTCTCGCGAACATAGAACGAACTTAAAAACACACAGCTTGTCTTGTATACTTCCAAAGAAGAACACTGCTCCATTGAAGGGATCAGAGTTTTATTCCATATATTCATGTTTCGGAATATGCTCAATCGAATGCACCCTCAGCTTTCCACGAATATGAAGTTCTTTGTACTTGTTAAAACGCTAATTAGACTGATTTTTCTATTTACCTTCTCCTACGAAACCCAATCAAGTTGTTTTCCCGCACAAATCATAAGTAAACCGGTTCAACAGAGTTGGAATTACGGTCAAACACTTCAAGCCACATTAAAATGTTCAGCCATGGTAATAGGTCCTTCCTAGTCACTTTATACTATGTTTATAAGGTAAATGCAAAAGTGCTCTCACATTAGACTGAAAAATGGAGTTTTAAACTCATACTAAAGTGTCATCACATCTAGCAGCAAAATGCTACAATAGCTACGGAAGCCCATTTTCTGATTATTTCTTCCGAATTTCATGCAAAAATACAATTAGCAAAAAGATAAAGTGCTTTTTGCAGTAGTTCAAAAGTTCAGCCTGCAATCTAAAATTCCGGTTGATCTGAGTTCAAATCTAACTAAAATAAAACGACCAGTTTTATGATCTATATTTGTCAGTTTGATATTGACGTGACTTGGACTTGAAGTGGCATAGACAACCTTCTTGAAATTTCACTCAAAAGGACACCGGCGTTTGAAGGAGTGTCAGCAGAGGCAGTCACAGGGTTAGCAGTAGAGGATTTCATAGCAGGTGTCAGTTGTGTTACCATGGCAATTGGCTTGGGCTGGAGAGCAGGCATAGAGCACTGGATGGTGCTAGTGACAGAAGGATACCGACTATTGGATTTTTCTACTGGTGCAGATTGCGATGTTGCTATGGTTGAAACTGGTAGCAAAGACGTTGGACTGTTTAAAGCTGGTGATTTAAAGCTATACACTGGAGCATTGAGAATCACCGTCTTTTGGGCAGGAGTTGACTGGCTTGGCTGTGGATTCCACACGACTCCAGGACCTTTTGGTGGCATTGGTAAAATTAATGGGGCTTGAGAGCCATTTGAAAGAAGCACAGCATTTCCAACAGGAGAGTGTCGAGGGCTGATCTGAGCGGCAGGTGGAGAAACTGAGTGCTTCACATGCATGCCCTGTACACTCTGAGCAGCTACTGTTGCCTGTTGAGGAGGTGCAATGAACTTTACCGACACTGTGGGTGGCTGTGACTGGTCCATAACTGGTGCGGCTGATTGCCAAGGAGACCCAGGATTCTTACGGACATAGCTCAGCGGCTTGAGAGGACTGACAGTGTCAATCAAACTTGCTTGGATGCCAACGGATGATTGCTCTATCAACTGCGCATTAGGGATTGGAGAAGACGACTGGTTGACAAAACTAGGATATTTCTTGCTAACATTCGTATTTGGATGACAGTTTGCGAAAGCTTTTTCTAGTTCACGCTCAATTCTCTTCCATCTCTCGTCTTGTAAATGCAACGAATCAAAACTACTCTGCTCCCGCAAGAGTTCTTTTTGCTTTTGTCTCTCGAGGTAGATCTTCTGCTCTGGCGAGTTGCTTTGGCTGTTAGCATCAGCAGAAACATTATTCTTAGCCCTATCACTTGCTGCCTTTCCTATGTCAGGTGAGTGTTGGACACTTCCACACACTGCAGCAGCTCCCGGGTCATAAACACCTTGGTCGAGTGGTCTGAAAGCAGATGCTGTCGAGTGTACAAAACTCTTAACAGCACTATCCTCATCCGAACTTCGTTTTGGTCGTTTTGCTTTAGGACCAGTATTCTCGCAACTTGCAGATTCCGAGTCAACGGAAGAGAACAAAGTTCTTCTGCTCTTCTTGCTGTCAAGTGTTTCAGGAAGCCCTTGGTGGCAGGCAGAGAGTAGTTGTGACATACGTGAACAGAGTTAAGGAGCAGTTCATACAGTAATGTACGTATAACTAAAATTATTCGCTACATAACTTGTTCCAACTGTTTCAAAAAGACGAATAAAGAATAATGCTTTTCTTGTGACTTACAGGGTTCCTATTACCATACAGCTTAGGCAGATTTGGGTACTCTATGCACAAAAATTGAAAGCATGCAGGCTTTAATCAACTGATAAGTGTACTTCAGACTAGATAATTCGAAACACAAGTCTTCGACGTGACCCAACATCTACCATTGTATCTTCTTTGATAATGCATCATGAATCTCTAGTTCGATGATTTAAAAAGAACATTATGATGCTGCTACTTTGTCTTTCAATTTTTTTTTCTGAGCGTTTGGAAGTAAATACATGATTTTGGAAAGAGGAAGACCAGCTGACTCGCCGCCGTTTTTGACAAGCTCAAATAAGTTTGATCAAGTTTTGGGCACTTGCATGATGCCAGGAAACTTGGATTGTCTACCCATTTATTTATTTGTTCTAAATATCTGTCCAGGATTTCTACACTTTTTCAGGCCTAGAAGTAAAGGATTTTCAAGGACTCTTAGCTGGAGGAACAGATTTCAAAGCTTCGTCCTCCAAAGACACTGTCATGAAGTGAAGTTGTCTAGATAAACGAATAACGATAACGCTTTAACACATGATAAAAGTACATATTTGCTAACCAGATAATTGCTTTTCACGCTGCCTGGCTCTGCTCTTAGAGTAAGAAAGAGACTAAAGCAACAAAAATACGATTAATACTTTCAAGGGCCATAGTCTTAATCAAGGGTTTTCAAGTCCCTGAAAAACGACCCTTTCTGTCATTTCCCCAATCGGTCTAGTTCAGTTGTGATATTATATATTAAGAGGACCTCCCTGAAAACCAGCTTACAACAAATTTACAGTCCTGAGCATTTCTCAAAAGATTATTATATTATTGCCAGTACCGATAATTACACTTAAACACAAACAAATTCTACTTACTAAGTGATCCTGGATCTTAGGAAAGTTTTAAAAAAGGTTCAGTATTTTGACGTCGTTACTGAAAACGAAAAAAATGTTTTAAGTTGATAATAGTAATGAAAGAGCATTTTGGAAAGAGGAATTGCGCCCCTCCACCCAACATCACCTACAAAACGGACAAACACAAAGCGAACCCTACCAACGGAAAACACAAAGTTGATCCAAATATAGCTTTACAGACTGAATAAAAAGGATATGATCTGGGTACTGTTCCTGCAACTTCTTCAGTTCAGAGCGGAATTTCACTTCTGTGGGACTGCCAATAGTAACATCATCTGAATAAAACCATGGGAGGAATGTTGCGTTATTACATTGCAAACACAAATGACTACTTACACATGACCTGGAGTGCAACTTGGAATTGCAAGAGTACGCGGAAGAAAATAAGCCCAGGGACAGGAGCGCTCCATGTAGTAAGTAATAGATGGGGAAGGGGGGGGGGGCTCTTTTTCATGATGGCAGCAAGTGAATGGACAACGAAAATTCACATTTGGTACATGAAAGAGTACCTTATCATAGCAGGTAAATGAAAGAAATGGGGGAGTATGATTACTAGTGTTGGTATATCTATTAATTAGTATTATGCCATTTTCTATGGAAGAGCAAATAGGTTTACCATAAACTCCCCCCAGTTCGCGTACTGAATAACCATCTTCTTCACTGTCTCTGGAATTACTGGTGTGAGCTCTCTTCTTGTACATCAATGTTCGGTCAGATCTTGATCTTGGCATCTTGCACTTTACATTTCCATCCATTCTGTTGGATTGCCTCAGCTGCTGCTGGCTGGGCCGTCTACTGATGAGTCTTCCCACTGCACCTAAAAGTAATACAGTTAGTAAGTGTGAGGGTTTATTTTGAAACAAGCAAAAAGAAACATATTACTGAGTTTACAAAATAATATAGAGCATTTTTGGTAGTGAACGTTAGTGCAACTCAGAATTGCAAATCTCAAAACTGTATCCCCAAAAACTAATCAATACATGGACAGGGATGGGATGGAATGGGAAGGTCGGGTTGATGGGTAATCTTTGTATTTTAAATGTGGTAATTTATATTCCCCGGGTTCCAATGATGTAAATACAGTGTAGATAAATGCTTTCCCCTTTTTGTTGTATATAAACTATAATTAAATCATAAATTTATGTAATATAATGCCCCATTTCTTTATCTCTGAAAACTGTAATTTCTGTAAACTATCATTTGAACAGTAAACAGTAATTCAGGTAATTTAAAGGAGGGCCTCATGTTAGGTTACCTGCATTTGGTGTTAAGCAAGTCTTAAATAAAGTTATCCATTATTATCATCATTGCCACAGTTAAGATAAAAGTTGGCTGATAAAAGGTTGTGAAATTGTTCAGCTTCAAAACAAACATAATGCAAAATTCCCTTTTCTGTTCATTTAACTCATTTTTGAAAGCTCCTGAATAAGAATACAGTCGCATACTCAGTGGCTCTTGTTTAATCCATCTGGTTTCTGGGAGCAATGTCTGTCCAAGGGCTGAAGTCTTGTGGTTGACATTTGAAGACCCTGCAGTAGAGGGACAAAAAGGTTTAATTTGTAATTAAAATACTGAACATTATGTGTGCTTGTAAACAAGTCAACCAGCCAGCTCTCAAAACCATACAGTGTTTATTTTGTTTGCTGCAGCTATGTCAAAACCTACTGTACAGCCCTATATGACTGCATCTCAATATTAAAAAGGTTTTACACTGTACTAGTTATAGATGATTACCCAACAGTTACACACATGTAGCTGTGAGTTTAGTAAACTGAATATGTCTACTGTACAAATTACTTAAAATTGATGGGTCACAGAGAGCTCTGTTCAACATAAATTTAAAAAGATATTACAATTTTACTGTTTTGTACTTTGATTTCATTTTTTGTTATCAAATATTTTCAGTTTCAGTTTCAGGTTTTGAAATTTTTAAAAATCTGCGACTTTTTGGGTTTTTTTCAAATCAAACAAACCCTATTAAAAGGCAAATGACTCCACTTAAAGAATATAATACCTGATAACCTCTCTTGCTCACAATTCAGTTTGTCCAAGTCCATACCAATCCACCTGAATCCTGGTTTCCTGCCTGACTGAAGACTGTGAATATGTACTTTCTCAATTAGCTGCAGACTGGACAGAATGTTGGCAATGTCATACAGACGGCGCACTTTGGCTGAAACAGGAAATCAACAATTAAAACTTTGCAGTTCAAAAGATAAGATATGCATTATATTACAGCATTTTTATAAGCCTGGAAAAGACTTTCCTCTTGAATTTGTGGAGTAGAAAGTATATTGGAAGATAGTGAATGAGCCAGTGCACAAATAGTGGAATAAAATGAAAAAGTGAGGAGAGAGAAAATGTGTAAAGCAGCAGCTATTTAAAGAGACCCAAACAAACAGTCTTTATTGGACAATTTTTTGAAGTTATTTTGTTTAAGTTAAACAAACATAAGATTACTTACTTTTGAATTTAGCATGTCCTTCCTCTGCATCATCTATCAAAACATTTGCTGCATCTTCAAGAGTTACCTGCTTTGTCTATTCAAAAAAACAAAGAAAATACAGTTTTAAAAACACAACATTTACAGGAAAAAATACTGAATGTATTGTTTCAATAGTTCTATGAATTTATACGTTTATCATATGTCATTTTATTATATACTGTACATATAATAATAATTCTGCTGATAAAGTGGTTGTTCATACCTCTGAGACCAAGAACATCATCAGAAACTTCTGACTGAGGACACCCAAAGACTTGTCCTTCCTGCAGTACTCATCTATCGGAGAAAACACAATACTTAGCACACTAAATACAATCAGCGCTACAAGGTTGCTAATCAAGTTTGGTGTTCAAATTGTCCCAAACTTTACAGATACTTGTTAATGAACAGTTTCCCTTCTGATCAAACAGTTTAACAGCATTCTATAACCACAACTTGCAAATAGGGTTCTAACTTTTATACACTGTAACTGAAAAAGTGGTAAGTTGCAAAGAACTCCAAACTTGCTGATGAAGAATTTATGAAACAAATCTACTGAAGTTAAGGCTAACAGTTTGTTTTTTTGTCTATATGTTGTGCGAATTAGATGTACCTCTGAATTTCTTTGAGCTGTCTTCTTCTTCCATGAGGATTTCCTGACCCTGGTTGGATGACAGCTGGCCAGCTGAGCCAGGTATAACATTGGGATCCTTGGGTAAGAGTCGTGGCAGTTGGCTACCACTATTCAATTTCCTCACCTAAATAAAAACACAATGTTAGTTCTTGAAATTAGACCAAATCTAAATATACTAAGCATACCGTCAGACCAACAAATACATGTAGCATACATAGAGTTAAAGGGGCAAACAAAACCAGCAAGAAATGAAATAAGCAAAATATCAGCTCCCACCATGCTTTGAAGTTTCAGTATCATTACTATTACTTCAAAGGTCAAACATTTTTAACAACTCAAAAACAAAATCTAGCTGAGTGTATAGAATGACATGTATTTTAAAGTTAATAATTATATTGGAGCCCAGTGTGATGCTGCTAAGGCACAGTTTAATTACTGTAAGCAAGTTTCTGACAACCATAAAATTGTAATAAATTGGTTCTAAATTCTAGACTAAGCAAACAGGGATGTGATAGTTGATGAGATATAAAATTATCACTCATCTGTACACTCACAAATAATAATTGAACTGACAGCAAAATTGACGACTGGGTCATTTTGAATCCAGGGCTCGATTTAAAAAGGGTTAAGGAAAATAATCACACCTGCCATTCTATAATTTTTTAATAAAGTGTACATAACAAAACCTGTAAAATGTGACCAGCCACCTTTACTTGGCCTGCAATTATCCATTGACAGGCTGCTATTCTAAGCCCTTGAATCCAATGTAAAAAATGACTGTTTGGAAACTTCTAGTGTAAAAGGAGAATCTAATCAAGTTATGTATATTTGATCTCAGCTTACATCAAAGTTCTAACTTAACTTCATGGTGCTTTGCATTACAGACCTGCCCCTTGAAGTCAGGATTCTCCTTCCCTGTTGCAACCCGTTTACAACTAAATCCTTGAGCAACTGCACTGGCCTGAAAAATAGAATTGACGAAGAAATTGTTTTATAAACTTTATCAAAAGCATAAATACAGCGAAGGCTCAGGAAGGATTATGAGGGACCTGTGCCCCAAAATAATTTTTGCTTTGATACTTAATTTGAATTGCATTTTTAATACCTTCGTTACCACCAGGTTTGTAAACATCTACTTTCTCCTCACAGAATCTACCATACAATTTTAACAAATTAATTGGTCTTGACACAATGAAAAATCAATTATTTCCAAGCTCTTTCAAATAAAATCAGAAATTTTGCCAAACTCTCATCAAAAAATACACGGAGACAAGTGATATAAACTTGCATGGAAGTTGAAGTGTTAAAGTACAAGTACGGTGAATACCAGGATGTGTAGGCCTTTTATCTCCCTTCCACTTATCTTACCAGAGCCTTTTTGCCTAGTGGGCTAATTGGCTTAAATTGAAAAAAAGAATAGAAAGCCACTTGGCTAAAAAAATTGCCACTTGGCTTAAAAATTTGCCACTTGACTTAGAAATAAAACCACTTGGGTTAGAATTTGCGAGGACTTGCAAATATATTCATTGGTCAAATCTCATCTGACTTCGGGAAATTGTTACTGAAAACAGCCTTTTTCATTTTTAAATGAATTTTTAATTAAAAATTTTCCTGTACATTTTTATTTGAACACTTTTTTTTTCTGCATTGTGAAATTTAATGTTGGTTATCTGTCTATAGTTTGTCTACATTGTGGTTTATCAATTGCATAACACCATCTTGAATTTTTCCCAGATTCACTCAGATTACCATTAGGTAGCAGCTACTCTTAGTCTTAGTATGTACATAATAAATTATATAATTATAACCGAAAAGTAGTGTTAGGACAGGTAGTACTTTTACCAGTTGTTTTTCAACATGAAGAAAATAATTACTGTTAATTGGTACCTACCTTTAACCTGGCAAGAGTGTCTGGAAGACGGGTCTTGCCGTGCCATACATATCTGTTTTTTGCATATCTACTGATAACTTCAACACTCTCAAGAACATTCACAATGTCGTAGATTCTTCGTCTTTCAACATCTGTGTAAATTTGAGAAAATAATTTGTTTGACCCAGTTTTACATGCGGTCTCACTTTCAATCAATTGTAGAATTATTTGGCAATGCAATACACACAATGCAAACAAGCTTGCAGCATTGCAAATCTACTACACTGCACTCATCTTGCAATATTTCTTTGCAAAGCAAGCTGCAATAAGGGGATCTTTCATCTAAATTGTATATTTTCAACATCTTGTCTCAAAAAATCACACAAAAAATCTTCAGCCTTTTCCGTCTGGAAACATTGTATTTTGGACAAATGATAATTATTGCAAGGACTGCATTAAATTAGGTTCAGATCACTTACTGAGATTCTTTGCAACTTCATCCAGACCAATTTCAATCTGCTCATCAACTGGGGGCGTTTCGGGATAGTTGGATAGAAATCTGTTGACAACAAACGATCAGGGACAAGACACTGAATTGCTAAGTTCATCACTTACAGTAAAACTAAAATAGGGCCTGTTGTTATCAGGATGAAAGGGCCGCCCCACAAAACATTGATTATTTACCATCGATAAACAACCAGCTTGTTATGATAAATCACGTGGTTGTGCCAGTAGTCAGTGATATGGGGTGGAGCGTCTGTCTGTCTTGCAGTTTTCTTGGCTGCACGAAGGAAAAGCTACAAAAAGTACGACGAAGTAAAAACAAAAGGGAGGTGTCCTTCTCTGCATATTATTCAAATTTGTCACGGCGCGTCTTGTGGTTTGTTACTTTTTGGGGCTGATCACGAATCACGAGACTTTGGATCTTTTTTCGTTCCCAAACTCAAACTGTTTCCTGATCTTTGTATAAAATTCTTTGTGAATGCTTCAGTCACATTTTAAACGACTCTTTCAGCTGGCAGGTTCAAACAACTGGATTTAGAAATGGTTATTTGAAGAACAAATGCACTGAAACTAAAGCTTTGTTCTTCATTTCAATTCCCGCGTGACACCATTACATATTCAAACGAGCAGTTGGGACGCCAAACAAAAATGGCGGCAAATAAAACACAATTTGGCGGACTAAAACCATCATTTATGGACTGCAGTCAACCTACCTCTGACATAGAAGGCCAAGTGATTTGTCTTTTCTGCTGACAGTAGTTTTGTCAGACATGTTTTCCGAAAAGCTCGGTTTCGCGTCCATGTAGGGCAGACAAAATTCTCCATCTGGTCTCGCGAACAGTTCACGCTTCTTAATTTCACGGTCACGGATAGCGGGACTTGCTGCGCTTACGAGCATTTTCAGGTTTGCCGTTGGAGTTAAAGGATCTTCGCTTTTTCCCTGTTTCGGTGGAGTAGCTGGAATTCTGGCAGCAAAAGTGGTTGAACTTCTGCATACGTGCTCATTCGAAGCTGTCTTTGATTTTAAATCTTGATCAGCAACTGCCAAAGTCGAATGGCGGTAACTGAAATTTACGGGATCGAAGGTCCTATCACATGTTTCAGAGTCAAATTTTGCATTATTTGCTAAAAATGAACAGGCTGTTGCTATGCTGGAAAGTTCGGCTAAAGAGGAATGCCTTAGGAGAGGAACTGACTGTGAAGAGCTGCTACATTCACTGGCACTGTCGTCATGATCTGTGTCAGTATCACTCGCTGAATTTCTTCTTTCCCAGGATTCTGGCGCGATCGGGGATTCGTTATCCTTCATGCTACCCCTGGCCAGGAGCAAGAAACCACATACATAGTTTAGCTGTTGTACTAGAAAACATATTTAAATAACACGGCATTCTCCCGGACATTCTGTTATGAAGCATAGTAATGTTTATTTGGGAAAGATTCATCGATATTCAGCGCCTCAATTCCAGCAGAACGGCTGCATAATAATACTGACTGAAGCCATCAACGATCGTAACGATTTTTCCCCGGATCAACCAATTTTATTATATTTTTAGTTAGTAGATGACATAATCACCAAAGGAAAACCCAGTGTACGAACTGGAAATATGTTTCATTAGCTTTTTCTGTATCCAGGTTTAAAACAAAGGAAGAATAAATCTCTGCGGCCATTGCCGATCCAATTGGCCACATTCCTGCACACTGCTGATCACGAGAAACATTCACTTACCTCTTTCAAAGAATGATCTCCCACTTATTTTGGGAAACAAGATCAAAAAACAATCTCTGATTATGTACAAAATACCAGCAAGAACTGACAATAATCAGTATAAATCCACCAGGAAATATCACCTCTTCATTCTACGAAATATTCGACACACAATGATCAGAAATGTAACAGCGATTAGCGGTTGCATTTTTGGCGCGTTTGATTTACGCGGGGTATTCTACGCGTGAGCAGTAGCCAATCAAATTCTCTAAATCGAACACGTGAGGAAAGCTCAGCCGTTAGTTTACGAAATTGTCCAATCAGGAGCAAGAAATACTTTCACATGATTAAAATCGACTGATTATCGATTGGCGTCTGTTTCGCGTCTCCTTACCAGGCTTCGAGCCCGCAAAAATTACCCGCAAAACGGAAAAGGCTCGGATCCCCAATGCGGCATGCTTCCCGCCGAAGACTAGTACCAATCAAACATGGCGTCCGCAAGTGGAGGTATGCAGTAGAAGTTCTTGAAGCTTCAAATTTGTGGATAAAGAGAGCATTTATGCTTGTCAAGATTCTGGATAAGATTCACACATACAGTAACTTATATTATTTGTCTTAATGTTAGATGATCTGTTTTGTTTTTAGGCACGTGGAGGCCGTACAAGGAGTTACTTTCGGTTGTAGAAAAAGCAGTTTACAGGAAAAGGCCCGAAGTTTTTCACGAACTGGATGTCGCTTTGAAAAAATACAAACCCGATTTCTTATCTCTACTCAAAAATCCGGTAAGAATCCTTAATATTTTTTTCTGATTGCTACCCGGCATAAGTGCCATAAGTTTTGCCGTATTTGGTCGAGATTAAAAGATCGATTGTACAAGTTTCCTGATTATTTTATTAGCCTTTGAGGTAGGGTATATCGTAGTCCTTTATTATCACGTGTTGTGCGACTGAGGGCGAAAAACTAAAAGTATCAAAGATACAACAACACACCAGCGTTCTTTGCTTTTTGGCTAAATTTGTAGATGTAAACAGTAAAACACAGACGGTGAAGTACGCATGCAGCAAATGTATGACAGACAGACAGACAGACAGACAGTTATTTTATTGGTGTCGTGTAGTCAAAAAAATACATTGGCATTTGCCCAATAAATAATATCCTCAGTTACAGACATTTGTTTGTTTTGTTTACATTATATTATTAAGTAGGAGAGAGTGTCTTTTCTCCTTTTTCAAAGGAATTATAAACATATATTGACAGAAGTCATTGCAGCCAATTTGGCTGGGGAATCTATCAAAAGCCAGAAGTTCCTCTCTGTTGATTGTTGTTTGATTTCTTCTTTAATATCCTCACTTAGCTTTTCAAACAAAGATCCTCTCGGAGTATCATAAAAACGCAACAGAGCAGAAAGTGTTTTTTTGAGTAGCAGAAAGGTAACCATATTACTAACCTGTTTTTAGGTAGAGTCTAAATATAAGACCCTAAAACCTAACAATTATCATAAAAACTAACCCCAACCTTAAACCATAGTTGATAAAACTAACTGGTTGTGAAGCTCAACAAACTTCAAAAGGAGTGTACAATGCTGCTTTGTCTTAGATTGAACGAACCATGACAGTGCACATTGCTTTGTTCAATGCATCAGCCCAAATACTTTTACTGGTTGGTTGCTCATATGCATTTCAATACCTTTTGTGTTTTGTGCACCGTCAAGGCCACCGAACAAAAGAAATAGCGAACAATAACCTATAACAAAGGAACTAGCCGAGTTTCCAAACCATTTCACTCTATTAACTATGCTTAAACCTACTAAATCCCTAATTGTAATAAACCGTAACCTTAACCCTTAACCCAACCTTATTAGATATTATTATTATTATTGTTATTATTATTATTGTTACTGTTATTATTATAACCCTAATCTTACCCTTAAAGTAGCTCTGC
>JAOBYE010350539.1:0-14891 GCA_025403585.1 Parazoanthus swiftii | reverse complement strand
GCATGGATAGATGTTCATCGCGCCTGTATCCGAAGATTCTGTAAAGAATTTCAAAGAGATTCCTCCAAAACGAAAACATCGCAACAAAAATACACCCGTCCACTTCCAGACTTTAAGCTGCAAACTTTGATTTCCTTAATGATTATCCTTAGAGAAAATCAGTCTCCAGTAGGCAACATAGAACTTTCACTGCTGATTTGCATTAACTTTGTTCTCATTAACTTAAACTGACCTTTTGCTTCATTTCCACTTGCTTGTCTTTGTTTTGAAAATTTACTCCCAAAAATTAAGTCAAACCTTTCATTGTGAGAATTGTCGACTTTTGGCATAAGAATGCAATAAAAAATACCTTTTCCAGGCTGTTGTGTTTTATAGTCTTCCTGTTGAAGCACCTACCAGAATTGCAAGGGAACCGCAGGGATTTTCAAATCTGCAACTGCTCAAGTTTCTTACCAGAAGGCAAAATGGTATTTAAGACAAGTCAACCTCATACTATGCTTACCAAATTCAGGAATGTGTCAACTTCTCATAAAAAAACATCTGCTCAATAAACTTTGTGAATCTTACATGGCAACCAGGCTTTTTCTTCTGCAAAACCTTAAGTGCAGCAGCCACAATGGAATCGCGCAGTCAAATTCATTCTCCAACAGTTCAGTGTATGCATCTGGACAAATTGTGCTTGTGTTCAGCCATTCAAGAGGGGGAGGGTAAGGACTGGACTAGCAGGAGGTAGCAACACTCATTCGCTTGCCATCACTCTTCACTCAAACCACTGTGCACATTGGACACAAGAAAAGCACAAGGGTTGTGCAACACGCGGAACAAAATCACAACACTGACAACTTTTAAATGTTCACAGGGCACTTTAACTACTCCTGGTCTTTAGCCTTTATTAGGTGATCTTACCATGGGCACTGCCCAAACTGGTACTCTACCCAACTCCGGTAACCCCATCAAGGAACCTGTAGGAACTGGCTCTGCACTCCACATGCCTGCCATCCCTTTCCCATTAATTGTTCTCTCAAACTGCTAAATCACATGATAACCCAGTTCTCGAATCCAATTGAATCCATGAAACTTTTTATCCCAGCAACTGAATGCATCTGGAACCCAATTCAGAAGAGCAAAACCAAAGGAGAACCATACAATCTTGCCTGTCTAACTGGAGCCTCTCCTCCAACATCTTTATTTAGTTTGCTCCCTTCTTTATCCTCCTGCATTTCCAGTCAAACTATGAAGCTAAACAAGAACAAGCACGGGTTTTCCCCACATAACGTTCTATGCAGCTACTCAAATAATCTAACTCTTCTACTGCTAATATGCCTGGTAGGATTAATAACTTGCAGAGGATAGCAGCAACTAAAACTACATTCTACTGGAGTCCATCCTTTCCTTCTGGTTTTCTTTTCAATCGAACAACCAAAGCTCTATAATAGATCATCACAGGACTATCTCAGCTTTCAGGTCACAACAGCAACTCCAGTTCACCTTCAGCAGCCGCCGGTTTGGCACCAGAGCTGTAATCCTGTGTAAATGTTTACAAAGAATATTACTCCACACCCAGTTCATCACGACATTTGTAGTTTTAAAAAAATACAGCATTCTGGCTCAAGCCAAAAACTGCTAATTTTCAAAATAAACTAAAACTGTATCGCAAATAAGCAGATTTATATTTTAGAAAACAAAATTGACACCACCTAAATTCCCGCAGTTATCATGGACAAAATGTTGGGAAGTAGTTGCTTTTAACTGTTCAAATGTATTATTTATTTTTCTTATTCTTTGGGCCGTCCAGAGTTAAATTTACTTGTTTCAGAAAACATATTCGTCCTTTTCCCCATTGTATCATGATATCAGTTATCTTTTTAATTGTCAAACATGATAGTACCAAATTTGCTTGCATGGGGATGTCATTTTATATTTGTCCTGGCCACTTTTTCACCAACCAAACTGCCTCTCAACAAATCACAAATGGTTACCTTACAAGGTTTTTTGAAGTTACACTATCAATTGCAATAAGAATATGACCTCTTTGGTCAACAACTACACAAACATCCAAGCAAAATTGACACTATAAAAGTTCTTTGCAGAAGAATGTAGTATTTTGGCCTTAATAGCAGTTTCCCTTTTCATATATCAGCCATGAAAAATTTTAAGAGTACTTGGAGAACTTTATTCTCGCCCTCATTTAACTGCCACTCTTTTTCTTACAGAAATCATCCCTCTCGAAATTAAGAAACTATGGTCATCTTAGTTATTTGCCTGAAGTGTAGTCTAGATCATTTAATACAACAACCGTCTAAGCTTCCCATCTCCTACAAAACTGATATTGATACATCTACAGCTTAAAATATGATTTGATTTTTATTCCATTGTCTCACTGGTTTAACTGGAATGCGTGCACTATTCGGATTGCAGGTAAGAAGTTATCCTTTAACTTAACAACTCTTGTATTAAGTCCCTTTCAAATCAGTATATGGAAATTTGAGACAATTACCATTTGTTACGCATCCCCTTTTATCAGACGACTTCTGCCACAATCGCTTTGAATCCACTTGGCTCCATCCAGCGAAGATCATGAGAAGACTTTTGGAAGTAAGAGAGATAACTTTATAGATGTGCAAAAAAAACCGCAAGTGTGCACCTTTTTTTATTTTAACAGCTGACATACAACTAAAATTGGCAACCACAGCTCAAGCACCACCAAATTGATGGAACTTACACTTTATCGCCAACACTTGGGTATTATCTTCCATTGTTTTTCAGTTTGCCATCACCCTCATTCTAAAATTAAATGCAACATGGTCAGAACTCCAAATTATTTTATTACAAAACCTAACCTTTGAACTTTCAAAGGTAACCTTTAGTTGTAAAAGATTCTGTTTAATTCATAAACTCTTTACAGCAGTTTTAGAACAGTTCTTATTGCAACCACTTGTTTACATTAAAGAATCGATATTTTTGAATTATAAAAAATATTTCCGTTATATACAAACTATGTACAAAATTTCAAAATTATAAAAGTCAATTTGGTCATCAAATAAATACGATGGACTTAAAGCAATCCATTTTTGGGTTGTTTAAGAATAAATAACTACTTTCCCTCCTCTGAACAAAACGAAAAATTCAGCAGGCACACAGTTTAACACTTTCTAACGAACGTTTTATGGATTCACTTGTTTCCTTCCGACATGGACTTGATGAAAAGGTAGTTCTATCCTGTTCATTTAAACCAGACAATGATACCGAAACATCGCCGACGCCAACCGAAGTTCTTACACGATCCGAATCTTCTTCCATGTTTTGTGTAATATAACTTGAATTTTCCTCTTCACATGGTTTGCAACTCAGTTTACTAAAGAAATCATCAATACCTAGAATGTCGTCATCTTGGCATGAAGCATTCATACTCCAACCGCCTTCGCCCTCTTTCCAGAGGTAAGTTTCGTCAGTTCGGCGTCGTTTGATCTTCTTCATGCATCGATCAGTGATTTCGTCATTCAATCTTTGGACTGTCAACTCGAGCACTGCGTTTCTGTACATATCTGGATCTCGCTTTCGTTTATTCGCTTTCTTCTTCTCAAGCGCCAGTGAAAGCAATGACCAAAGTTCACTATCCGTATGTTTGCCACCACGTCTGTCAGGAGACATTCTGCGCTTCATACGTCTCGGAATTCTAACACGCATTAAAACGAAGAGCAAATTAAAACAAATTTGCTAGCAGTATTGTTCACTTCTTACCACTACCAGTTCCTGTTCAACCAACGCTTGAATTAAGTTCCAAGTTCGACAATCGTCAGTGGTTTTGAAATGTTAGCACGCAAATGGACCAACTCTCACCTCTGGACACTCAGTGAGATCGGGTAACTTTCATGTACGTTTCTGTTCCTTTGAAAAACTGCAAAGAAGAAATATAACTTCAAATTTCGTTTCACAGTGAGAAAAATCCGTCGCGTCTTCCCACGATCGTAGTTGTTTATAAGGGGCTGAAATCTTTGTTTTTAAATGAAAATAACCACTTTAAACCTCGTATTCACTTAATATCTGAAAAGTTCGAGAAAAGAAACTGCTTCAAAAGCCTTTCTCAGCTTAAACTTTGAGTGAAATTAAGTTTTTCTTCCACAAACGCGTCAAACTCCTTCCTCAACAACAGAAAGCCCCAAACTAACAAACTTCGTCACAAACGCAGAAATTTAGAAAGAACGCCTCACTGGTAAAACTGGAAAAACCGGTTTTAATCAAGTTTTCATCCAATCACCTCGGCGTATCGCTTGAAAAACAACCAATCATACAAGATTAAATACGTCATCCTATTGACGTCAGCTGTTTACAAAGAAACCGAGTTTTCCCCACGCTTCGCGCGGCTATTGACGTAAGAAAAAAAGCTGACAGTCTCGAATTTCCCGACAAAAAAGTGTCGTTCTTGCAGATTTCCTGTTTTAGAAGTAAAACTAAAAATAGTAGTTCGATCTGCTGACTGCACTTTCGAGTACTATCAAGTTGATTACTGAAAATCTTGCGTATAAAGTTGGCTAGCTTCAGTTGCCCTTCGCATTTAAGTTCGAATCTTCTTTGTGGTGTTCCGTAATTATTTAAATAAATTTCGTATTTTTTCTCCATTATGGACAAAAGCTTACTACAAGAGTACGTGACTCTTCGTGACAGTTGATCTTTCTTTTGACATACATCTAAGTTTTACAGCATGAAGATCGAACAGTGATGGAATAAGCGATATTGAAAGAAAGTGAAAATTGCCATAATATCTATTTCCATAAAGATATGTAATGTATATTTTCAGAAAAGACACAACTTGGTCAAACTGGGCTCTCAATTCATAAAGATGAAGACCGCAATCGCCAGTGGGCGACAAGATGGCTGCCTCATCTAAAATTTTCTGCCTATTGACTTGAACAACTTGGGCAAATTTTCTGATTTTTTTTTTTTAAATTCGTAATTTTCGTTATTGACCATGTATCTCCGATGGTCCTATTCTTGTCTCGTCTTGTTTTTTGGTAGGGTTAATAATTTTAACATCTAAATTAGCCCTTCTAGCAAGACTTTGCTTTAGCGGATGAAAATAATGATATTGGCCAGGTAAGGTATCTGTGCACGTTTTTGGCGCAGATGTTTTGAACTTTTTTGAATTTGAATTTGAAGCCCCTCCCTCTCACAAAACAAAGACACATTCAGGAAAACTGGTCAACAAGCTCTGGCATTGACCTGAATGAAGTCATGATAACAAACCCATTCATGCAACAGTTCATGCCTCGGTAATTAGCTTCGTTCAGACAACTCTCACTTATTGTTCATGTTTCCCGAAAGAAATATTCACAGGTAACGACCTTCCCCACGGAAGAATTGTTTGTTTGTAACCCTCACCCCTCTGGCTACCTGGTAGAAAAGTGTTTAATCTTCTTTCATCTGAGACACAATTGTGTCCTATTGCTATATCCATAATGGAGTTTGCGCAGTAATGGTGTAGATTCAGAAACAATTAGAACTCGACTACTATGAATTACGTTTCTCATCAATGGACCACACAAAGTTTATATTTTAGTTTTCCGCATTCTGATGACACGATAATTTCTATACCATAACGATTCTAATCCACAGGCCCATTTCTATTTAACAACACTCCCAGGGTTTTATATTTTTTGAATTCAGATAACTGAAATTTAAAAAGAGGTGCCTCATTATGTACAAGGCACTAATAAATCTTAATTTATTTTACATTTTAATTGCTTACTTGGAATTGATAAACTTTAAACTAATTGTTTCACCATCCAGAATATTTCTCCTGTTAAAGTAGTTCCGTGTGGAGGAGGTAGTGATGTCGGTATGACTGGTGGGGGTGGGGGTGGGGGTGGAAAGGTCATTTGGGCAGATACAGAATTCTTCAGAGAAGGTGATGAGGAAAAGCTCATTTCATTTGTTTCAAGTGCTTTCCTTTCTTCTATGCTAACTGCCAGTTGATCCCCAGTCAGTTTGTCATCTGTCAAAGAACCAACTGGTTCATGGAGGGAAGACTTGTTTTCTTGAGAAATCTGCATATCTCCTGGAGCATGTCTTGCTTCAGTTCTGTTTGGATTTTTGTCCACATTTGTTTCTTCTCCAAAATGGGCCTGCAGCACTGCAAACTGATAATATAATGGAAAACAAGTGACCTGAATTAGGGTCTGATGCAGTATATAATATAATACTAGACTGGGATGTAGCAGTGCTCGTAGTTAATAGAGCAAGCTACTGGTTGTCAAACTCAGCAGGTTTCTTTCAATTGTTACATTTCTTTATTCTCTATATCTTTTGTTTGTTGGCCTTAACTGTGCATAAAACACAAAGAGATTTAAAAGCATTTGAACAATTTAAACCAGTAGTAAAGCTTAGGTTAACATGTAAACAAAACATTACAGTTTATTAAACACAAAACAGAACAGCTTTGTACTCTCCCTTTTGAAGTTTGTTGTGCTTCATAACCAGTTAGCTCTATTAACTATAATTATAGCAGAGATGAAAATTTTTTTCCAGCACTGGCTATCTCGGGCAATAATTAGAAAATTTTACTGGATCAATGAAACTTTCACTGGCTTTTAATAAGTGGGTGTCTTTTTAAAAGAAATGTTTAGTGATAAATTCGTCAGTTTCCATACTTGAACAAGCTACAGGATATAGGATTTAGACCTTGAGTAGAGAGCCAATCAGATTACCAGAAATTCAATAACCAGTGTTTAATACTTATTTAATAATTAATTAATTATTTTGCAAATTCAAGTCAGTGAAGAGGTTGCCTCTTTTCAACATTCAGTCTGTTTAGTTGTGACCAGATGAAAAGTAAGCTGTTAGAACAGTCTTATGGCTCAGCCAGCTTTTTTTGATGGCTGCTTACATCCCCTCAGAAATGTCTTAGAAACACACCTGCCGAGGGTTTAGCAATGCTGCATTTGCTCTTACTGGTGAGACACAAGAAGAGTACTCATATCCAAGGTGTTCATAGAACTTGCATTTGTTGTGAGTTGAGAGGTGCGCTGTTTTGTAACCCAACCTATGACAGAGGGGGAATTAATTATAAAAATAAATAGGCATGAACTAAGCACAGTTAGTGGTTATACTCACAAGAAATGGCCAGTGTTTTTTCAATTAGTTATTTAAACTGCACCCATGCACAAGCTAAGTAGTTTTAAAATACCTACTGTACTATAAAAAAATAATAATTTACCTTGCAGCAAAATTTTCTGTCAACTCCATTATTTTTCTACCAAGTCCATGTCCTCTGATTTCCTTCTTGATTATCACTGGTGATTGTTATAAAAACTATATCAACTATAAAATGGTCAATGTCAGTGTGTTCAGTGATGTTTGGTGCTTCAGATTATTGACATTTCTATCTATTTATTGTTTGAAAGATGACCATACAAACTATTCAACCTCAAGAATAGTTGCTTGAGCCAGTCCTTACCCGAACACTTCTAGATGCAGCAATCTCTGTTTAACAAAAAATACTTTATCACGCACAAACTGGATTATGTACCTTAAACAAAAGAAATGAACTTGCCATCATGTGCCAGCATGTGAGCAAATTCCTGCTCAAGAACCTGAGGCCTTCATAAGGAAAATAGACTAAGTTTGCCACTGCATCTGAAGAGAGAGGACCTATCCAGTCCTTTCGAAATAGTTCTGTAATTATGCAAATCTTGACTTCTTTCCTAGCATTTCACAATTTTCCTATAATGCTCCTCTGCTGTTGAGCACTGTTCAGATTCAATGAAAGATCTTTTCCTAATTTATATATAAAATTGTCTAGTTATTACTGTACATATATCTCTCTATATATCTATGTATATTTATATCTACATCAATATCATTCTATATAATTATATTAATTGTCTAGATTTGGATAAAATGGATACAAAGCGGGACAACCAGTGACTGTATAAAAACTTAATGCAGAACGTTTTCCATTTAGGCCTTTGGCCTTCTTCAGCTTACAAAAGGTTAAAAACACTTGGAGTGATTGAGGCTTATGGATTGCACTTGCAATAATGATGATCAACCACCATAAAAGAACTTCTGTTGACAAAAGTGCAGCCACATATTTATGCACAATAAATGACAAATTTGAATTTACTTACCACTTTCAATGAGAACACTGTGGGGTAAGTTATGAACCTTGCATAATCTGCTGTGTCCAATGACAGTCCTTTGTTGCTCATTTTCAGTGGTTATGAGGACAAGTGAACAAGGCAGATCGTCTGTGTCTTGACATGCAAGGGAATGTAATCTGTAAATTAGGTTAAAAGTTATTACAAGCGGATATAACTTAAATTTGCATATACATATACCAGGCTTACACGATTATGAAAACTAAAGGAATATTGGCTGCTTAAATCCTGCAGTCACTGTCAGAATTTATATCAGGGCCGTAGCAAGCCTTGGAAAACTGGGGGGCACCACCAAGAGTCGAAGATGTGAGCCTTCTAGGGGGGTCCGAGGGCATGCTCCCCCGGGAAATTTTGAAAATTTGTTTGTCTAAAAACGTGTTTCCTGGGTTTTAAACGCCATTTGAAACAAAATCAGTGTCTAAAACTAGTAAAATATGTCAGGTTTTTCTCAAACTTGGAGCAATTTGCTGAGCTTGACACATTTGCTTCGGAAAAAACTGGGGGGGGCATGGGCCCCCCCGGCACCACCCCTTGCTACGGCCCTGTATATAATTACAAACTGTGCCACATATTGCCAAAAGTAATCAAAATCAAAAACAAACAACAAAAAGTGACTTTCACCAACTTCTATTATCAAAATGGGGGAGAGGGGCATGTGCAGGAAGAGTTTTTCTTCCTCTCCCCCTCCCCCCATAATTTTTGTCTCTCAGCTCTCCCCAGGCTTGCTCGTTCACAAGGCAAGAAAGTGCACACTGGCTAGATCTCAAAAGGGCGAAATAATGGAACTCAACATTTTATCTCAATAATTCCACAAAAACTTCAATTATAAATTAATAAAGTGACCTGTGCAAACTTGGAACAAGCAGAAAATGTGTAGATTAGTAAATGGCGTATCTGTAGGAAGGTTTCAACGTTTGACCTTCTCAAGGCTACAAACAGCGGCCTGGCAAATTGTGGAACTGACAGCCCAAAGCGTATTTGCACTGCCAAATCACAAATGAAAAGTGAACCAGCAGGCGATTTGCAGTTTTCAATAAACATCCACTTGAATTTTTCTACTTTGTTTGTAAAGTTTGGCGGTTCAGAAAAGGAAATTGCAATTTAAATAAATGACCTCTGACAGTTATTGTCTGAACTGCCAAAAAATTGAGATGGCGTTCCGTTTTTTCCCTACGAGCCCTGCTTGTCAGTTCTCAAAACTTTAGAATTGCCGATTTTTGAACTGAACTATAATACTGTTGCCAAGAAAAAATAAGCAAACTGTCAGACATGTACAATGAAATTGCAAAGCATGAGGCTAGTATTAGCCACCAAGTCTAAGATTAAGAACTGACTGTCACAAGTCACAGCTGTAACTGAACAGTCATAGTGGCAGTGAAATACAGACCTTGCAGATTCACTCCTTGGCCACTCGGAATTCAACAATTGTGCAACTTCTCTCTTCAGATTTGGGTGTTCACGAAGATTCAGTAGCTCAGCTCTGTTCATTACGTACAAGATATTTTAAAAAGACATTGATCCATACCATACATATTAGAGGGACACTATACAATGGTAGCAACGAAGTACGTAAAAGATGACTCACCCCAGTCCTTTACCATGCACCTGTGCACACGGCCACAAAGAAAGACATTCAAGTGAGGAACAATATGGACTCTGGGAGACCAGAACCTCTTTCTGGAAAAGATGAAGGGTATCAAAATGTTTGGATATTTGTACTTCCGAGTTGTCATATCGGGCATTGGTTTTCTTAAATGTAGTATAATTGTGCATTTCCACACTGAATGATTAGTGAATGTGAACTGGTCACTGGAGTGTTCAAACAATGAAACATGTTTATGTTACTTGCAGACATATAAAGTGTCGTTTGTTGTGTTTTCTTCCTAGATCTTTTGCATATCTTACAATCCGTGATCGACTTCCAGTTATACTTACAAAAGTAATTGATGCAGTTCACCGCAGAGCAACAGCTTTTGTGAAAGAAGGCAATAAGGTTGGTAATCTTGAATGACTTTATATCTGGAGGGGAAGGGGGGGGGCATAGCTGTCAACTCACCCACATTGAACAGGTGTCACAAGATTTCGAGCCTTATCACCCGCATGATAGTTGAAATCACCCGGTTTTCCAATGTTTTCTAAATTAACCTACTAGATTTCTAAATTGCTGCGTATGACCGAGAAATGTGTTCCATAAATCGGAACGACTGTAAAAAAAAACTTCACTGTCCACAGGCCTTAGCGTTCGCAAGATTTTTTAATTTCTGGGGTTGACAGCTATGGGGGGAGGGGAGAGGGTACTTTTAATAGTATTTGGTTGGTATGTGCTGCTGACAACTCTGACCAGCATTTGATTAAATTTTGCTACCCTGTCCTAGACAAGTCACCAAAAATCCCTACCATGTCCAAGACTAAACAAACTTTTAGTTTGTGTACATAATTGCATGATTGTTCACTTGATAATTGTTAACTGTTTGTAATTATAATTTATTGAAATGCTTTGTGCTACCGGTAATCACAAGTTTAAAAGACCACTTTGAAAACAACATCAAAGGACAGCTTTATAAGTACAGTATTGCCATAGCCATAGGCTTTTAGACTATAATTTGCAAATTTGTATTTCTTAACAGGATTTAGCAGAAGATGCCAAAGGAATTGTTTCAAAATTATCAAAGTTGAGATATGAAATGAAAACTAACAAAAAACTTACATTGGTGGAAGATGGCAGACATGATGCTGAGAGCTGGAACAAGTTCCTGCAGTCTTCCAAGAATCTCACAGATGGTGGTCAGCTATCCTGGTTTGGTGGGGCGTGGTTGTCCTGTGAGTGTTTCATGTATCGCAAGATCTACGAGGCCTTTGTGTTAAGGTACACCTTCTAGTTTTTCTGTTTATACTTGTGCCAGGATGAAGATGTCTTTTTGTGATGAAATTTGGCTCCCTGTGGGATTTTGTACATGAAATTATGTTTAAGGGACCTGGCTTGGAATGCCAAGAAAATAAGAAAGATTGCATAGTCGCTGACTGTCAGGAATTCATCTCCCCCTTTTTTGGTATCATGTTGATGTCAGACAAAATTAGCAATAGCTTTAATAGTTTGCTATGGTTTTTAAAGGTTGCTTTGTAGAGCATGGTCTTAGAGTAATAACGATGACAGTTGTTCTTCATAAGTTCTAAAATGAATATATATTAAAAATTTTTTTTAGTGATTTTTTGTTCTAGTTTGTGTGAGGCTGGTGCAGTTGGTAAGATCTCTGACTGCCAATCAGAAGGTCCCAAGTTCAACCTCCGCTTGGTCAAGGGTTAAACTTTGGGCAGCCTTCTCTTGCTACACTGTCCTATCACAGGACTTAAAGATTCCACAAACTTGTGAATCAGAGGAGGGTAACCCGGGTGTTGTGGTCTGTTAACTAAGGATGCAACTTAATGTCTTAGAAAGAAAATCATTAATATTAATCATTCCTTTTCTCTCAGTTCCCATCATCAACAGTTTGATGCATTTGAGGATCAGAAGAAGAGATCCTACACAGCAATGGAATCATCTGTAACATCACTGGCACAGTACACAGTTGACTGCATTGACAGCCAGACATTATTTCTGCAGGAAAATAACAGAAAACTTTGCTTCGAGACCTTCTTGCAAGTATGTTTTTCTTTTTTTGTATTTACTGGCTGAATTGATTTAAATGTTTTCAGAGCTTAGCTTCCAACCTTACTTACCCTCAAACTTGGATGTTTGGAAAATGAAATGGAAACCTGTGAATCTGATGCCTAAAACCTGTAGTTTTTTGTGAACAGCCCAATGTGAACAAAATTCAATGCCTTTCGGTGCTCTAAAGTTCAAAATTAAGAACTTTTTCCTATTTCCTTGACCCTTACAGCCCTAGCCAGTTTATCAGAATGCAAATTAATTCTCTTTAAATTATCCACACAAAAAAAGTTGTTTGGTAATGAGAACAAAGCAATTGATCATACACAGCAACTTATCTAAATATAATTTCTCCCAACCTGTTTACAATCAAACTATAGACAGTTGAGGAGAATTCAGCAATATGCCATATGGCATGTTTAAGGCTGAAAGGGTTAAAGCTCCAAAAATGGATGTGGCTGATTACATCTTTCCAAGTTATTGATCCAATACTATCACAAGCGCCAAACATGTACTGAAGATGATGTATGATTATGTTTGAACTTGGACAAAGTTTGATTACTTAAATTGGATATTCAACAATTTCTGTTCACAGTGAGATTTAGGGATTTAAAGACTACCCATGGCATCCTGGGCCAGCAGAAGCTCCAAGACACTGAGAGGGGAGGGGGGGGGAGAAAACATTTTGCAGGGAGGGATAAGTAGCAAGTGTGTGTTGCAGAAAAACTCGTTTCTTGGCCCAAGAATTGTGGGGTTGGCAACTCTGTGGCCCCTTGACACCTGAAATTGTAAGGGATTCTCACACTTAAACTGTAAGAGTTAGAATGTTTGCTTTTTGAGTTAAATGTCACCATTAGTTTTACTCTTCAAGCTTTGTGATATGCAGCAAACTTTATGACTTTTGAAAAATATCTAGTATGCAAGAACTTTAGACTTGGTGAAAAACTACAGAAATTATTTTAATTAGTTGTTTTTGTAAATGTGTTGGGAAGTGTTTATGACAACTATTTTAAATTTTATCTCAACAGTTCAGTTTGTGGGGAAACAAATGTGATTTATCTATATCCAGTGGTGAAGTTCATGTGCAGACACAGCAGCAAGAGGCGGGATTGGTGTCACAAATTGAAAACCTGAAGAACAGAATTCTTGTTGACCATACCCAGCGCATCTGGCAGACACTGATTAACTCTGATCAAGGGGAAGCAACAAGAATTGACTTTGTGCTAGATAATGCGGGATTTGAGCTGTTTACAGATCTTTGCTTAGCAGAGTTCCTGGTTCACTCAAAGTTGGCAAAATGTGTTCACCTTCATTTGAAGGAGATTCCCTGGTTCGTCTCCGACACGTTAAAGAAAGATCTTCTCTGGATGTTTGGCCACATGAAAATCTCAGAGAACAAAGCTGTCTCTCACCTGGGACACAAGTGGATGAGTCGTATTAAAGATGGTTCATTTGTTTTAAGAGAACATCAGTTTTGGTCACTTCCACATGATTATAGTCAAATGAATGCCCAGGATTTGGAACTGTATAAAAACTTGTCAAAGGCAAAGTTAGTGTTTTTTAAAGGAGATTTGAATTATAGAAAATTGGTCGGAGATCGCAAGTGGCTGCATACCACACCCTTTGAAGATGCTTTGTGGGGGTTTCGCCCTTCCTCCATTTGTGCGCTGCGTACACTCAAGGCTGATGTCCAGGTTGGTTTGCTGCCAGGTCAAGATATACAGCTCCAGAAGAAAGAAAAAGACTGGATGGTGAATGGCAGCTATGCTGTCATCCAATATGCTGAGAAGTTGTAGTGCTGACAGTATTAATGTAGCCTTCCACCTTGCTGGTCACTTGGCCAATTGGGGTGCAATTGACTGAAGATGTCACCTGCTGTTAACTGCTTGCAAAATAGTTATTTTAGTCTGTACCAGATATTATGTCCCACTGTGTTTTGCTGCAAGCAGTGTTATGTTGATGCACAGTTTGCGCACTTAATGGCTAACATTGCATATAATGTTTAAAGATCCACTTTCAAGAGTTTCCAAAGATGAGTCCCTTGCATTACAATTTAAAGAAAATTGGTTGAAAATGGGTTAATGATAAAACAATTATTTCACTCGATAGTCATAAACAAAACATTGTGAATTGTCAGTGTGTTTGCAAATAATTTACCAGGCAAACAATCAATACTTGCCACTGATAAACCACATGTTTTGCTCAACCTTGCCCACTGTATTGTTTTTTACTGTGTCAAGAAGATCATACAATGATGTCAGTTGACACATTTTCATTATATGAATCATATTTAATACATCAATATGATTACGGTAAATAAACTGTATTTTTATTACTAAGTTTTGCTGTACCTTTTTATAATTATTTACAAGGATTATTCAAACTATCAATAAATCAGTAACATGAAATTATGTTGTATTACTTGGTGTGTTGCCCATGCATCACTGTCAGCAGCAAGTACAATTTATTGGTTTACAAATTGAGAATTGTGCACTAAACTTTAATCCCAATAATTTAAATTAAAAATAACTCTTCCCTTTCATTGGGAATGACACATCTACATGTATCAAAGTATCTGCAAAAAATTAATATGATAAATTATGAGCTCCAATAGTTATCCTATCCTAAGCAAATGATTTTTTACAGTCACATGCTGTTATCTACTACTTGAACATTTCACTGTGTATAAGAAGCCAGTTGTTTTTCAATTTCTTCAATATTAGATATGATACTAGTGAGCTGCTTTTCATCCATTTCAAATCGCACAACTTCCTGCTCCTGCAAATAAAACAGAAGTAATGTGAGCTAACAGTTGAGCAAATTTTATGTGAAAATAGTCACAAACTGTTTGCCTGACCTGTGCACAGGCCTGATCCAACTTCAGCAACATTGGAAAACCCTTTCATTCAAACCAAATTTTGAAACCCAGAGATTCAAAAAGAGTCTTACTGATTTTAACTTGTGTGTTTGCCCATGATCGAAAATGGCTATTTTTATGCAAATTACCTTTGGAAACTTATTGTGTAAGTGTCCATCCCCAAACTTTGGCGAGATTTATTGCACGGGGGGGGGGGGGGGGGGGGCCAAAA
>JAOBYE010350317.1:0-14898 GCA_025403585.1 Parazoanthus swiftii | reverse complement strand
AAAAACCAAATGGAAATTCTTCATGTAAAACATTTTTGTTATCGAAATACTCGAGAAAATGCAATAGATTTTCGATCACGATCGTAAACCTGTGAGACTCATGTTCACGCAAGTGAAATGAGGGATTCAAGCTAGGCAAACTATCTGTCTTGAGTTGTTCTCCATGTTTTCATAAACTTGGGAGTTATTTCAATTTGTATTTTTATTATTTGTATTTTTGTGTTGTTATGCAAATTACTTGGTATGAAAACAAAAGGTTCCGTGTATAATGTGCATCTCGATTTCAAAGGCAAAATTTTGGGGGGAAAAACTGCGTATTATACACGGGTAAATACGGTAATGGCGGACCGTTTTTTCAAGCGTAAAACGTGCTAAAATTGCGCCATAAAATTTATTTGATTCGATTTTTTCAACATTTTTTGTCTTTTTAGTGACCAATCTTTGATTTTAGGAAAAGAAAAAAGAAAAAGAAAAGGGTCGATTTTCATCGTAGTGGCACTTTAAGTATAGTAGTCTGTACTAGTTTTAGTCATGTCCTGAAAACGAGCAGTAGTCTTGTTATAAACTAACAAGCAATTTGCAATATTCATGCAGTTTGCAGGAGTTTAAGTTGTGGCCTTTTGAGAACGAGCAATTTACATCATATTATGTGCTGCCTGCAATATTTATAGTCAAAGCATTTTGAACACGAAAAGTATATTTATTTTAGTCTATATGTGTTGCATGCAGTAGTTGCAGTGGCGTTTTTTGAGAACAAGGAATACTCATGTTGTAGACTATATGTGCAGTCTGCAATAGTTGCAGTGGCGGTCTTTTGAGGAGAGGTCATGAGGATCAGAGTCGGTCGGTGACAGACTGTCAACATTTCATACCCTTCCCTCAACCATCTGTGCCCGGCATAATTTTTCTAAGTGTCTCTCGACCTGACACGGACTGTCTTTTGCCATGACAGATCGTGACGATCGGAGTCGGTCAGTGACAGTCCGTCAACATTTCATACCCTTCCTTCAACCATCTGTGCCATAATTTTTCTAAGTGTCTCACGACCTGACACGGACCGACTTTTGCCATGACAGGTCGTGACAATCGGAGTCGGTCGGTCACAGTCCATCAACATTTCATACCCTTCCCTAAGTTTTCTGTGCCATAATATTTCTAAGTGTCTCAGGACCTGACGTGGACCGACTTTTGCCATGACAGATCGTGATGATCAGAGTTGGACCGACTTTTGCTATGACAGGTCGTGAAACATCATAGGATATGTTTTTCACAACCTGACTTTGGCTGCTCAAGTCGAGCCATCTTAATGAAATGACGGTCCGTATCAGATCGTGTGTATTGGACATGACTGCTACTCATATTATCACTACTCCTTACCCTAATTTAACCCCCCTTAACCTTCCTGTATCCCAATCTTATCAAACCCTACTTAATAATCACTACTCCTTACCCTATCTTAACCCCCCAACCTTTTTCTGTATCCCATCCTTATCAGATCCTACTCAATTATCATGACTACTCCTTACCCTACTTAACCCCCCTTAACCTTTCTGTATCCCAATCTTATCAGACCCTACTTAATAATCGCAACTCCTTACCGCATCCTAACCCCATTTAACCTTTCCTGTATTACCCTCCTTATCAGGTCCTACTCAAAAATCACAATTGCTTACTTATCCTAACCCCCCTTAACCTTTCCTGTATTACCCTCCTTGCCAGATCCTACTCAAAAATCACAACTCCTTACCTATCCTAACCCCCCTTAACATCTCCTGCATCTGATTCCTTATGAAACCCTACTAAACAACTACTGACAACTCCTCATCCTCCCTTTGCTCCAACTAAAACTATTGCTTGTGCTCGTACATGTATCATTACAAACTGTAAATTGGATCTTGTCCTTTCATCTTAACTTCTTTTTTACTCACTAGTCTGTAATAACCATATTTACCAGGCAAGAACAAGTTGTAATTTGTACTCACATGTTTGAAGACTGCAGAGGTTTCAAGTAATTCTGTAGCAATGCCTGGAAAAAGAATGCAAAATGTTAAAAAGGAGTTCTAAGATTATATGCCAAGTCATAAACTCCATAAATGTGTTGTCTGCATTTCTGAAAGCCAAAAGTATGATTGTTTTGGTTGGAGTTTTTGTTATAATTTCAATTGATAGTATAAAAGTGAAAACTTTACCAGCAATATAGCCTGTAGTTAGGTCTTCCCAGATGCACAAAGCAAAAAAAATACAATGGAAAAGAAAAAAATATATTTATCACCATGCCTCGAGATCTTGACCTCCTGCAGAGTTGCAAAATTTCAAAGCATTTTACAGACAACATGCATGAGAAGGTGGCTGTTTAAGCCAGTGTTTTAACCCTATCTGGGCCGGGGTTTCCTCCACTTGCTTTATATGATTTCTCCATACTGGACATTGCAATGATACCAAATTTGGCGACTTTTCCTCAAAGTTTTATAGCAAAGACAACCTTACTGTGATAATCTGGAGGCAACAAAAACAAACTGTTGCCATGGCAACCATAATTTAAAACATCTCTTTAACATTATTTTGTATGATTAATTCAAAATTGAGACTTCAATTTTTTGAAATAGAAGTTTTGTGGGTTTTGAAATCGCAACAGACTTTCTTACAATACCGGCCAGATGGCACCCAATGTGCCCAAAGTCCCATATCTGCATGATTTTTTTAAAAAATCTGTCCCGTATATCTGTATGGGACCCAAAGGGACAGCAACAGGATGACTTCAATCAAATTATGAGATAAAGACCTGCAGACCTGTGAAGTGTCTCATATGAAAGAATTAAAACAAAATATGTTCAGAGCATTGATCAAAAAGCTTAAGTTTCACATCGCTATATAATCTCAACTAACTTCACAGTTTACTTTGATCGTATTACAAATTCAAGTCACAGGTTAACACCACTGAAAACTTTCAAACAGTTTCAAGTTTTAAGTTGAAAAATTGTTTGGATAAATATAATTATGAAGTATGGCCAGCAGTGGAAAGTGGCAAAACACTTTCGCAGCTTGTCTTCCCAGTGACTTCACAGATTACTACATGTATATCTGCAACCTGGCAAGAAGGAGCAAACAAAAACTTGAATCTCCACACTATTGTGTATACACAGTACATGGGCATTCAGTTCCCCGCAACTGATCAACAGTAATAACATTTAAGAAGAAGAACCGTACATTTTTTTGTAGAAAAAACCTTAGTTGGTATTTTAAGCTCAAAGACCCCCTTAACTATACTTCACACTTAAAAGGCTTCACACATTGTGTGCAATCTGCATATGAGTTATGCAATGAAATTCATTATTGCTATAATGCTTAAAACTTATACAAAAGGGTTAATCTGTTTCCTTGTACCTAACAACTAGATTTGGCCTTAGTGAGTTAATAAATCTGCCTAGTGAGGTGGAGGATTAAATTTAATCAAGTTTAATCCTAGTTTGGTGCTAAGCAGCACTGAGTTGAGTACTGACAGAATTTATTTAAAGGTCAAGTGTCACAGTGTTCTAGCTAGCTAAATGAATTGACAGGGGGCCCTATTTTACATATAATTAATATTCATGAGTTTGGTACTAGTATTACTGACTTTACCTTTTTTTCATGTGTATAACTATAATGCGCACTTTTTCTCAAAAATTTTGCCTTTGAAATCGTGATGCGCATTAAAAACAAAACTTTGGCATAACAACACAAAAAATACAAACTTAAATCTTTTAATGGAACATAGAGAATAACTCAAGACAAAAAATTTGCCTATCTTCATACATCATTTCAGTCCACACCCATCTCATTCAACTGGCTGGAGTTTTTTGCGGGTTTATGGTCGTGATCAAAAACCTGTTGCATTTTCTCAAGTATTTCGATGATAAAATTATTTATGTGAAGAATTTTCCATTTGGGCTTTGTAAAGATATGATCCACTCATTTATTTTTTGGTTTTTGCACAAATACAGCAAGATTTTGAGTGAAAAAAGATTGTGCCATCTTGAATCTTGTCACGTGGCCAGCAAATTGTCAGAGTTCATTTCAGGTCTCCTCAACCATAAAATGTTACAGGCATCATGCAAATGGCTCACATTCCCAAACATCAACATTTTCGGCGTTTTAGCTGCAATTTTCACTATATTCTTAAACTGAGTCTCTGAAAATGAAAGGGCGTTGGATGAAAATAAAAAACCATGTGATATACAACAGGGTGCTGCGCCCTGTCGTTTTGGCCTAGCTAGAACACTGTGTCAACTATGGGTTGAGTTATAAAAATTTAACTCTGGGTTACAATTAGTGCCAACTGAGATTTTGAGGAACTGGACCAGTCCTATATTATACTGTGGACAACCTCCAACTACTAAAGGTAAGCAAGTTGATACCTGTAGTTCACTGACATGAGCCCTCTCAGTGTCCAATATATTCTGGACAACCTGAAAAAACACCAAAATTAGTTAATAAAATAAAAAACTATTTTGGGTAAAATGGGCAACTCCACTCAAGAGTAAAAAAAAACATCTTTCTTAAACTAAGGACCTTGGGATGAAAGTAAACTTTTTAAGTAATGGTCTGAGTAAGAACTAGGCAGTCCAGCAGCAGTGAATGCAGAAAGGTGATAATTGCAATGATTATTGTTTAAGCCATTCACCTTATTACACATACGCAGCAAGAAGCAAAGACGATCTGCACATTCCAAAAGTGAAACTAAGCCTAGGAAAGAGAACATTCAGATTCTCGGGAGCCACCATCTTTAATAAACTCCCAAATGCTCTTAAACAGGCTAAATCATTCCAAATTTTTGAACGTAACATAAGCTTCTACAAATTTTGATAAATTTTTGAATTTTTAGCAATTCTTCAACTTGCTATATGAAATTTAAAACTCGTAATTATAATTGTAAATGATATTTATATAATGAATACAATCTTATTGTAACTAGTTAGGTATATACAGGGCCCCTCTAGACAACAGCCTCGTTGCTGAATGGGCCACCCTGTTTTAAATAAAGGTCACCATACCATACCATACCATTGGCTAAAACATGAAAACTTTCGATAACTTCTCCAGCTAGTTCATGTAATATTTAATTCTAGTTCACTAGTACATTCTTTTGTAGTAAAATCTTTTTATAAGTTTTAATGCAACAGAAATCCTTCATGGGGAACACAGGAAATTCAAAGCTTTTCTTGGCTATTGTTTGGTAGTCTTACACTTGGATGAAATCTTGCAGGACAAAAGAAACATCACTTTGAAATAAAACATTAATTAAAATAACATTACAATACATTTTATCTTAAATATATTAAGTAAACATTTTATTTAAAGAATTCAAAATGTTAATACATTTAATTCCAAAAACATGTTGCATATAGGCTAACATATTCTCACAGGGGTGGAGAAGGACTGAAAGGCCCTCGGGCCCATGGCCCATTTTCTTGAAATTCAGTGGGCCATTACCAAAACTTAATGTGCAAATTAAAACTTTTACTTAACCATACTGATAGTAGACATTTACTAAAATATCGACTGTCTTTATTTGAAATAATTATATGTAATGTAGATCTGCATGTTTTCAGTTACCACCATATACTTACATTGCTTTGAGTTTTTAGCATTACAACCATGTTGCTTAAAACAAAACAAAAGACAAAAATATGTACTCAAACAAACCAGCAGGAAATCAACTGGGTCCATGCTGATTGTTCTGTCAGTAAAACATGCTGGCTGTGGTGTTAGTCAAATGACTGACAAAAGTATTTAAAAGCGGATGATGCTGCTACTGTACATCCTTAAAACAAGCTCCACTAGTTTAGTTTTGTTCTAGCTGCACCAGCACTGCCTGTTCTCAAACTCACGTTTCATGACTCCCCATGAGCAATATATTGTTTTGTGCAAAATTTAAAAAAAAAAGTTTATTCATTTTGAACTTAATAAAAATACCTTTGAGGCCACTGTCATAAGTGTGTATATTTTTGTGGTAAGTTGCAAATACATTTCACGGTGAATTTGAAGCCACTAGATTCAGGTTCGCGCAATGACAACTGCGTGCCAGACTGCATGCCAGGAGCTTTTATACTGTTTATGTAGTGATAAAAACAAGAAATATCATTTTTAACAGGCTGTCTTACTTACAGCGTTTTTAATTCAAACAAAATACCAAATCAAAAGGCTCTCTGAGCTATGTCATCCGCTTTCACCTATGCTGTTCCCTCGTCTGGTTGTGAGACATAATTGCCTGTCTTTAGAGTGAGAAAATGAGATCAGGATCATTGTTTGAAAATAACTAGAAAAAATTAGACACGATGCTGTCTCCTGATTTGCCATTTTTAACTCTAACTTGACCTTCGTGCCGCTCCATTTACATAAATCTATGTGACTCGAAACTCGATTTTTGCATAATTTGAAAAACCGCTATGAACCTTTCACCAGTGATCGCCTATGCAGTCATGCTGCCGTTTGTTGTTTTGCATTTTTTAAAACCAAAACTGGCCAAAACTGTGACAATTATTTTTTCCGTGATCCCTTATTTGAAAAAACAGCAGTAACAATTTTATCAACAATAATACTGCTTCCATTGAAATAACCTGTGTTCTCCCGAATAAGAAAAAATAAGAGAAAAAAGAGAGAATGTTATTGAGGGCATCACACAGAGTTGTAGATTTCACATCACGTCCAAGATCAGCGCATCCAAATTTTCTGACCAGAAGGTGAATCAGATTGTTGTTGCTACAAAATACCAGCCAGCCTGTCTGTTTTTTTATAGCTAGTCTTACCTAACCATTATTTTGATCTGTAAAGCCTGGGTTTTCACTAGCGATGCAATACAAGCGCAAGAGCACGAATTCCTAACAAACAAGTTTTAAAATGCTTTCTGCACACCTGGGATTTTCTCATTGACAGACCTGCACGTAGAACCCTTGTCTCATGAAAATAAAATTTGCATAATATCAAATGGCCTTGTAAATATATAGGAATCAAATAGCACATTAAAACAAAGCTTTTATATATTACTTGCTGAATTTTGAAGTCTAAAAGAACAAACATATACCGTATTTGACCGAGTAAGCGCCCACCCCCCGCGTGCAATAAATCTGGCGAAAGTTTTGGGCTGGGCGCTTACTCGAGCATGGGTGCTTACACAGTAAGTTTCCAAAGGTAATTTGCATAATAATAACCCTTTTCGAATGTGGACAAACATATGGTTTGACCTTCAACAGCAGATTTTCACAGTTGCTGTTTCATTCTCATGATCATGCACTTCCTGCAGACTTCATTTTCAACACGTTGTTTTTCATTTTCATGTAAAAAAGGAATATTGTTTCGTAATTACACGATCAAACACTGAATGCTAGGCTGATTTTTTGCAATGCGATAGGTGATAAATTGGCATTAGATTTTTTCGATCTTGTTTACCACAAATTGACAGCACGGATTATCTTTTTACAGTCTATTGACGACCAAATTATAATACAAAGCTTTGTGTTTTTTAAATCACAGATTTATTACAGTTACTACCAGTATATCTTTGATTTTTTTTAAAAAGTCAATAGCTACAGTTTTGCTGTGATTTTGAAAAAAGATCAAAATAAATATATCTCTGAAAAGGTCGGCGTCACGTTGGTCATGTCCTTTGTGCAGCTTTCCTTTTGTTATCAATTTCAGTTGCGTCGTTTAGGCGCCAAACAAAATAAAATTTTACCAACGATTAAACAAGCTAAATTTTTGCTTTCGTAACTATGCAGTTTATTTTCCGATCAGTGTTACAAAACGAATAGAGAACGAATGGTGCAAAGCTGTTTTTAGTCAAAATCAATTACAATTGCGGTCACAAATAACCAAGCACAATCAACTCGTTAACAAACGGATACTTGATTCCCAAAGCTAGGACAACTTCACGCCATGCTTGAATACCTTTCATTGCAAATGCACTTTATTATTGTCTGATATTGATAAAACAACATATTCGAAGCTTTGAAGCAGCATTTAACACAAAATTTTTGTAGACTTTCTGTAATAATTTTCTTATTACTACAATTTTATTATTAGTGCAGCAGTCCTGAAAAAAAAATTTTGTCACAAATATTTCTTCCAAAAATAGACTGTGCAAGAACTTTTGTCTGAAAAGGGGGGTGGGTGCTTACTCGGGCATGGGCGCTTACTCGGTCAACTATGGTACAAGAGATATTTTTTATTTAAAGCATTCTTACTAATATCCCAAAACAATTCTGGGATTTTGATCCATAAATACACTGGAAGAGCTTTATAAACTCGATATTAAATTGCAAGTCTCCTAATTTGTTTCGTTTTTATCATCAACGTGAAGTCATTAACACTTATTCAACGTACAAGCAAGTAACTGAACACAGTGAAGTCTGAAATCGCATGATTTTCTTCACATGACAAAAAAAACATTGATTACTCAGAAATCAAAGTAGTTATCATGAAGGTTGGACATTCAAGAGTCTTACTGCTCGCGATCAAAGTGCAAAAGATAAACAAATGATAGTTTGCCTGGTCTTCTTGGCGACTTGAAAACCGAGTTTGAAGTTGAATGAAACATATACCAACTAACAGCTACAAACTCCAGCATATTTTTAAGCACAAAATTTACAAAAAAATGCACCAAAAAGACTGTTCGAATCTCCACAGCCAAAGCCTTGTAGAAAGTATTCAACATAACATATATACAAATTTGTAAGGGTAACTATTAAAATAGAAACTAAAGTTTTTCGCCAACTGTATCTTGCACCAAACTTGTTCAGAGTTGAAATGTTATACACTTCAGACATAACACAGTGGCAGTAAGTAATATATTAGGCTCCTTGGGTTCTCATATCCGAGAGAATTAACATTTTAGAATTCCATTACTTATTTGCCATTAACAAATCAAATGAAAGGTAAGAATAAGGAGAATGTTTGACCACATTATTCTTGTTAATCAAAATTTTGCATTGCAGATGCTTAATAGTTGACATTACCTTGTGGAAAAGGTATGTGCAAACTGGCTTTTATAACTAACAAAACTAAGGATAAAAAATTAAACATAAAAACTATTAACAGTATTTTGCTTATTTTACAAGTAATTGTACAAAGTAACAAAACTAACAAATTTGTGAGGTCACGAATTATATTTATGCAGAATAAATTATATACAAAAAGATTGAAGGTTGACAATTTTGGTGATTAATAAATTATTTTCTTACCACTGACAGTGTTTTTGCAAATCTTAAGTATTTTTCTGTAATTATTCTTACTTAGAAACAATGTTTTCCAAAACAATTATTGCAAATAACTTTCCTTTTGCAGAAGCACTGTAATTTAGAACTTCAGCAAATTCATTATGGCTGGTCAAACATCCACTGCTTTAGCAGCACTTGTCTAATGATTGGATACATGGCTTCAGCATGAAACTGATTAATATTCATTTTCTTCAAAAAAACTATCCAGCAGAATTAACCACTCATTTTGCTGGTTAATTTTGAATGCTGTACATGTAGGCACTCAGTTTTACTCAACCATAAAATATATAATACAGTCAAAGTACTAAAAACTAAAGTCAGTTGTAAATTTGCCAACATAATCTCACTATAAATAAGGGTTTAACCCAGGCTTGCAACAACAAATTATGAGGTCAGGACTAAGTACTATGTACAATGTACTATGTATTCCAGATTAATAAAACAATCAATAACTTAGACACACCTACCAGTGTGTGGTATACTGTGACACTCTCCCTGTTAGCTGCTGGGATTGACGGAGATGGAGAAAGCACAGCGCTGGGTGTGGTGGGCTCTGGGCCTAAGGTGACAGAGAAATTAGCACATTTTTCTTATTCTCAATGTTAACAAATTGTAAACCATTTTAATACAAGAATGTGAATTAAAGAACATCATTATCATTATAGAATCGTAGAAAACAGTATACAATAAAGTAACATAGTAAGAGATTACTTTTGATATATTTATTCACAAGTCACTAACTTGCAGAAATCTCCTTGACATAGTTGCTTGGAAACCATCCATGACAGCCATTAAAAGTCCCTTCCCACCAGCCGCCATCAACTACCTGTAGGGATATGGAAGGCCATTATACAGTCATGCACTTAGTCAAACAGTTATTCGCAACATGAATAAACTTTGAACTAGATACTCAAACACTGCTTTCGACACGATTGGGATGAACTGTGAGTCAATATTATACATACAACTATTAATTCTTGGTTTTCATGTGACATCAGAGCCGCCATGTTGGTGCCCCTTTACAATGGAGTTGTAATTGGTGATCAATCGTGTCACAAATAGTTTTTGCTTCAGAGAGTGTGTATGGTGTACCGTGTATGGTGTATGGTGCATCATTCATTGTGTGATCATTTGTTCGGTGCTCGATCTTCACCATGCATACAAGTGAATTGTAAATTTTATGTTAATATTTATTTTTACCTTTACGATTAACGCAAACTTTCATCGTAGAAACATTTTGTTACTGCCAAACTAAACTTTAAATTCGATTAAACTTTAAAGACATGTTTCAAGTTCTTGTCCGGTAAAGCTGATGAAAAAATTGTAAACAAACCAAAATTCGATGATTTTTACACACCCGCAGAAGACAAATGGACCGAAGTTTTGCTTCATTTTACTTTAAAAGCTCCCCGATCGCTTAATTAAATTTTGATCAAACAGAAACAAGTTCTTTCTTCAGTCATCAAGTTTGTAATGTGAAATAATTTTTTCAAATGCAGTAAATTTCTTGAGCATTTAACCGAAAGTTGGTCTGTTTTTCTGTCATGCTATTCTTATGCCAGTTATGGTTCACGCTTGTGTAACCTTTTATTCTTTTAAAATCAGAACTTATTTAATTGCTGTCTCTTTAAATTAAAATATTTTAAAAGTTACTTTAGCCTTAGGATCTTGTGGTTGTAATCAGCTGTTTATTTTTGACCGAAGCTTTCATTTGTTTTGGGTTTAGCTGTATGTAAATCGCCCAGACAGAGTTATAATTTTGGCAACTGAAGTTACAACCTTGGCGTGAAGAAACTTGAGACCACAAAGGTCAAGCTGTCTGCTGTTCTCTGTTGACCAGTCACAGAGTTCAATTCCCACGGATGAAACATATATGTCTCAAAATCACGACTAATAAGGATTTCCAAATTTCTGCTCGATCTTTCAACTTCTTTCAAAAACTGTTTAGATTTATCGCAGCGGCTGTTTCAGTTATCGCAATAATGCAAACTTTGACATGCATTGCAAACCTGTTAATTATGATTTATATATGATATATATATGAATTCCGTACATCACAAGAAGACCTGAAAGCCAGCTTTTTCAAAAATTATCAAGAGAAATTTGTTATGCTCCTGATGGAAAATGTATAATACAAACTGGGAGTAAAGATTCATCATCTATCTCACACCTACGAGAGTCCAAACATTTCACTTTTAATACACGATGCGATGGTGTAGCGTGTATGGTGTATATACAATCGTGCATAGTGTTTCTATCTCGCAAGTTAGCTGGTTTGAATCCGTATACGCTGGAAAATAACATTTTATTAAAAGCATGAATAAGGTATACTAAGACAATTTCCAACCTAAAATAGCAAATAATCTGAGAACAACATTGTGTATTTTAAGTTTTGTCGAGTTTTTCATTCATTTGTTTAACAAGCTCTTACAGTGGCCCTCTAAAAATTTGGTCTTTCAAAAACATAGCTCGAAAATGAAATCGTATAACGGTGTTTAACAATTTTTTTTAAAAAAAAAAAAAGAGTATAAGCACTAAAAACTAACTAAAACAAAAACTTTGGCTTCGGTTGACAACATTCCGAAAATATCTTAAATTTTTAAACCAGATAAAATGCAAAAATCCTGTGGATTAAATTGTATCGTGTGTTGACGACTTGGCAAATTGTGACGCGCTGTTTCGCTTATTTTGGAACTTCCATGTCAAATTTTGTCGTCTATATACAAACTGTAACGCTAGTTTTTGTCTTACTTACAGAATGAACAGTAACTAAGCTGCTATGTAAAAATCACTTGTGTAGCTTTAAATTTAAGTCCTGAAGATAAAAGCAATTTAAGTCGCGCGGAAACATCATTTTGAATTGATCACCAGTATCGTGCGAATGGCCATATAATTACATGAGTTAGTTGTTTTGAAGGTGGCCAGGGGTTGGACATATTTTATTTCAGGTAGACATAATATTTTATATATTAAATTTTTTCATTCATTTGAAAAAATATTTCTGGTAATTACCCACATGGCCACTCACACTTGTAATACCGGTGATCAATTTGCGTATTCACATGATTGCTATCAAATGTAATTTCTTTAAAAATGATTTTTACAATTGTAATACATTTTCTACATTAATTTTTCTTGCACTGTTTTAAAACTGTTGCTGTATACAGCAGCAGTTAGACACAAAAATTGCTGCATCCCAAACTGGCTAGTAAGTAGTAATATACTCAGTTTTACAATAAGCATAATTCTCTATTTAATAATTTGAAATCAAATCATTTTGAAAAAATATATGATACTTAAGTTAGTACATTATTTCTAATACAATCATTATTGTGCATGTTAACTTGTTAGTGGACAAGGTTTCTCAGTCGCGAGTATGAGTGATGATAGAGGAAAAAAAGTCATGCAAAAGTGACATTTCTAACTGTACACCTGTCCAGCTCAGATGCACACAGCCACATGTACTTCACATGTTACCCCAGCTTGAACTGAAGGCAAGGTGTTTGTTCTCCGTATCCAATTTTGTACCTGGTTTCTTATCAATAATTCATTATTTTGTCTGAGTTTACACAAGTCATCAAACAACAGAAAGGGAAGTTTTAATTAATAAAGTTCAGGTTATGGACTAGTGCAGGTAGTCTGTTAGTGATTGTTTCTCTTTTTGATAAAATCAAGTGCGGATAATCTGTGGTGTGGGTAATTGCCTGGAAATCACAGTACATACTGAATACTATCTGATGACATAGTGTCACAACTATATCCAGTATGCCAAGCTGCACCATCTTAGACTGTGTACTATACGCTATTAATATCATATTCTATAATAATTATTATTACTCAGATAGCAGATGTTGATTGATTAGTACCAGTGTTGTGAAGATTTCCCACAATTAAATGATTGCACTGTATCACCAAAGGTGGAAATTAACATCAAGCTTTATACATAATTATATACAAAATTTCATTAAATGTTATTTTGCTATTAAATTGCAAGACCAATAAAATAATTTGTACTCACTTTTGTAACTTCAACAATATCTCCTTTTCCAAAGCACAGCTGTCAAAAATGAGAAACAAGTCAGACAAAGTTAATACCTGATTGGTTAGTGAACAGACTGGCCAGGCATAGTTACACATACTTGTTCAGAGGGTTCTAACTATGTCGAGATTTTTCAATTAGTTTTTCTTTCTCATAGAGTGAATGAGACTCATGAATGGGCTAAGGAATTTCCATACCTCGTCATCATCTGTGCCATTAAAGGGGAACGTTGCCTTGACAAGATGCACACCAGCATGGGGAGTCACCACACCCTCTTTATCTTCCATCATTTCCTGGACAGATATCAAAGATAATGATTCCTTTATTCAGCTTTAACGAATGTGCTCTTTTATATATTGCTCTTGAAATAAGAACTTATTAATAAATATTATATATTGAACTTTTTCAGTCAGACTCAGAGTCTGAATTTGAAGGTTTTGAAATCTGAACATTGAACATTTGCATGAAGTAAACACAAGAACTCTGACAAATGCTAGAAAAAGTAAACATGAAACATGAATAAGTGCTAGATTGTCTTTTTTTATAAGTACTGATTGAAATGTATTTTAATATTATAATGTGTACATATCATAAAATAATTCCTGTAAATAAATCGATTGCAGAAACTTTTGTTCTTGTTTCATTGCCATAGCCCATATAATTATATATTTTTGTACTTAATAAATATTTTTTCTATATACTTTAATTTATTTTTTTAGGGGCTTAAGTTAGTTTTGCCACATGCACACTTTCAACTGTGATATTTGAGCACAAGCCATGTGACCTCGTTCTTGTTGTTGTTTTATAATAAGATGAAAAGATTCTACATTTTATTTAATTGTATGTGACTCTATATCAACAGAAATTTCAGATATTGAATTTTCAAAAAATCTTGAGGGAAAGTGTTTGTGCCAGAATCAAGGGATGAAACAAACAAGATTTTATGAATAATCGGATAGCCTACATTCAACTTGACAACTTGCCAAAGCTTGGTTCTTGAATGATCCCAACAATAATAATTTTATGTACAGCATTTCAGTGACTAGGTCTACATGTAGCACAAATATTGAAATTATTGCTACAAAACTACTCTACACATGCTATATAAAACTATAGTATATGAAATATCTCAAGGTGGATCTTGCTAATACCAAGCCTAAAATGTCAATGACAAACAGCTACTGAAACAAAATGACAAAACAAAACATGATTGTCTACTTGCCAAGCTAGTTGTTGTCAAACACTAGAAAAGGCTACAAAACCTACACCTATGACAGCTTGGTTGCACTCGCTATCAAACATCAGCCTGACGCAACTGTTCAAATATTCAAGTAAGCTTGAATGAACTACAAATGAAAACATGTTACAAATGTTCTGCAATGCTTTAAATTTAGCTAATACAAATAAAATTTTACAATTAATATGTAAAATATTAACCCTCAATAGTAATGTTCTGTGTCCAGAGAAAGAAAGAAAAGTTAGTTTCAAAAATATGGCAAATTAAAAGAATCAATAAAATTTTATAGGATACACAGTGTTTTTCTTAAGGCCGGTACACCGGTACATTGTACCGACGTTCCCCCGTAGCTGTACCGCCTTTCCCCAGCA
>JAOBYE010350206.1:0-14900 GCA_025403585.1 Parazoanthus swiftii | reverse complement strand
AACCTGAATGAACTTGGTCTTCTTTCATGTTGTGTATGACTTTACAGTTTACTCGAACAAAGCTTTCCGGCAGAGACAAAAACATTTGATTTCACAACTTGCTGCTCACCTCATTTTGCTGCTGTCGTAGCATTATCTTCAGAAACTTCTCTCTAGAATTCTTCACAGTGATAGTTTTGAGGAAGTATTAACTATTTAGCAAGGTTCAACAACGCATTGATTCCAATCTGTGGTTTGAAGTTTGTTCAAAATGGCGGTTGAAATTTGCCGTGTTCAAGCCTCGCTTTCAGGTCAAAAATGTGATTGGATTGGTTGGAATGGACTTAACAGGAAATTGTGTTTTGAAAGTCCGGAATAGAGTAAACATTGCAATAAATTATAGGAAAATCTACTTCCCTAACAAAACTCTCTTCGTCAGAGATATTTGCCCTGGTGTATTCACTGATATCTGCCCTGTGAAGGATATCACGTGATCGAATCTAACCAATAGTAACGCGCGATTTGGTAGTAAAAATTATTGTTGAATTATAAGTACGAGTACAATCCTGCAATAATAGTTACCTAAAGTGTCTGGTGCCGTTGGGGCAAGGTGGCTCCAAAGTAACGTATTTTTCATGATTTCCATTCGGTCTTCCTGGGAAGACACCCTGTATATGTCATTAATATTCTGACCTGCTGTACCAATAACCCTGTGAATTAAAACACCAGGACTGAATTGGCTTTTTCTAGAATGCAGTATGATGCATGTAATAGTTGCCAACAACACTGCCTCCTTCAACAGTTACTATGTTTACAATATTCTTCATCCAAATGTTTTTAGATAGTTACACATCCATTAAATTATTAATAATTAAGTTGAAATTAAAACACTTAAAGATAAGAAAACCATAACATGATGCATTTTTCCGAGACAAAGTATCTACTAGTAGTAAGCTCTAACTAGCTTGTATTAACAAATATATAATTCTACTAGATCTAAGTAAGTGATCATGGTACTGTATCATCTCTGTAGAGAAAGCCTTAGTAACAATATTCCTTAATTTGGATACTGCAGCTGCTATAGAAGCTCAAACTAACTGGCTGAATACTATTTATTATAAGTAAATACTTAGAATAGCAAAAGAAGAAATACCTAGCTATTGGGTGCATCCAGGATCACAATGACTTCTGCAGGGTAGTTTGATTGTTACATTTTTCATCTACCTGGCCCCCCTGAACCCTGGGCTGCATGGATCCTTAAGAATTGCTGACTCACCTCAAACCTCCTATAAGTGCTTCATATGGATTAGTTACACCCTGAACAGTTGGATATGCTCCAGCCTGGGGGAACATACAATGGTGAAGTGGCTGCTGCGGCAAGGTATGATTTGCAGGATCAAATTGTCCAGGCATCACATCTACTGGGGTACTCATCTATAATTATGTGGAAAAAGGCAAAAACAGATATTGTAACCCATAGGATGCTTAAGATCATCATTAATATTTTTAGTGTACTTAATTATCATTTATGTGTTCTACAAGTACAATACTTCCTCGATAAAATGCCACCCTAAAATAAGTGCTGCATTAGCTCAGTGAGAGCCAAAAAATTATTAAATGCTACCCTCGAATAAATGCCGCACCATGGGTGTTGCGATTATTCACATATTGAACAAAAGAAAATAATTATAGTGCAATACAATAATTACCAGCCTTGTTTACTAATTTGTAAATGTTTATCGGCACATCCAATATTGTTTCTGGTATATAAACAAACAAAAAATGACAAGATTATCATAGTTCATTTGGCTTAAAACAGCTTTGGGTACAAGTTTGCTTTATTTATAATGATGTACATGTATTTTCTGGAATAAATGCCACCCTTCAATAAAGACTGCCCTTGGATAAATGCTGCACTCAAATCATGAAAAATTTAATAAAATCGTAGCATTATTCGAGGAAATGTGGTATGTAATTTCTGGTACATGGAAAACTACTATGTTTAAAATAAAACAGAACAGTTCTAAGTTCTTAAAAAATGTTGATGAGTAACTAGTGCAATTTTGCTTTTTAAAACTGCTGATCATGAAGATTAAGTGTTCTAGCTAGAGGCGGCCATGCCTCAAACTTTCCAACCGTTTATGTGGATTTAACATCATGCAATTGCACGTCTGTTGTGGTACATGGAAAACTTACTCCCAGCTGTAGAAGAAGTTCATCCAGGCTTTTAATGGCTTCCACACTTCCTGCTACTGCTTTCTTCATGAGGTATTTTGCCTAAAAAATGAATGATATTAATTATTAAGAGCTTTAATTAACATACAATGTACTTTGTATCGTACAATAATGACAGATACATTTTGCATTCATGTACAAAGCAACATTGCTGAACACTGTGCATAGAGCTTACAGTAGTTTTGCTTAAACAAAGTTTCTAGATAACCAGTTTCTGTGTGCTCTTAATCATTTCGGAGTATAAATCATGTACATGTGAGTTGTGAAACTGGAAGTTTTTCGCATGATTGCCAAATTTGCAAAGTAACAAGGAATGAAGAAGTTGAAAGACAGCATGTATACCATAAATACTCTAATAAGTCCCTGGGGGCTTATTGAATTTCACACCTTTGGGGGGGGGGCTTATTTAAAATTTCCTGATAAAAAGGAGTCAACTGAAATGCCACCTTTACTGTTTGTTTTGGCCTTTTTACTTTTTTGGTGAGAGGGGGCTTATTAGAGAGGGGGGCTTATTACAAATTTGAGGCTATAGAGGGGGGGCCTATTAAAAAAGAGGGCTTAAAAGAGCATTATTTTATGGTAATTGGTGATTTTCTTCTTTGTTGGCAGAAGCAATACTATATGACATCAAGATTAAGCACATTTGCGCAATTCCAATCAATTCCAGCCACAAACCAGACTGCAATTAATACTTATAATAACTAATTATACATATCTGCAGGCTAGTTGAAAGAAAAAAGGATGAATCTGCACTGTGTTTAATTAGAGCTCTACGAGTAAAGTACATGTTGGTTTAGAATAACTCTAAGATGTCTTTCACAATTAAGTTTCAAAGCAAATTACCCAGAGCTTTAGAGCAAACCTTACAATACTCTATACATATAAGTGTAAAATAGCACATAAATAATTAACACAAAGTTTGTGTTAAAACCTTTGTCTCACTCTCTTTGCTCTGCGTACACTGACTCAAGGAGTTACCAGCAAGAATGACTCGAACAACTTTTGAATACATCTCTTGCTCCTGTTATGAAATTAAATATGTACATAATTCATATAGAGTGTGAATCAATATAATTTTATTAATAAAATAATTATCTAAGATCTCAGATATACCAGCCTGGATAGATTATGGAAGTCAAAGGGGACTGGTGCAATAGGGATGGGGGTTCTTCTTTTCCCTGAAAACCCATCAACATAGGGTTCAAAAAAGGTTCAGAAAATAACTATGCCTAACTTGGGGGTAGTGGCATCAGCAAGTCCGTTTTGACTCATTAATACAGTATGTCACTGTTGCTTAATATTAATTTGTTCTTACATATTATTTATTGTCACTCTGCAGTTCATGCACAGACTGTTAAATTTTCTGTATTTTTGGTTTACTTTGAAATACAGTTTCCTCTGAAAGTAAAACTGGGTGGCTAAATTAAGTAACTAAGACTAATTAACATTACATAATTACTGATGTTGTGTAGCTGAGAGCTGGAACTTCTTGTCACAAATAAATTAAAATTGAATGAGTTGTCTCGATTTTGATTAACTTAACCTTGTTACAGTAGCTACATTTTTATTGGTTCTGGACTGACCCTCACAGAGATGCAACTTAATATTATCGTTAACCAAATCAACATACATTAACAGTGTTTTTCTTAAGGTTTGGGAAGTGGGGTACACCTTGGTTTAAAATCATCGAGAGTCGAAGTTGCGCGGGTCCAGGGACTAGTTAAATAACCACAAGTTAGATTTTTGATGAAGTTAAATGTTCTTTTTGGTGACTTAAAAAACTGCCAGATGTCACTGCTTGGGAAAGGCAGTAAAGTTACCTGGGAAAGTCAGTACAATTTACCAGTGTACCGGCCTTAAGAAAAACACTGATTAATTATTATTTATACCAATACAATTTAATTTTTGCAGTGTACAAGAAGCTTACATTTACACCAGCACCAAAATGATGAACTTGGCAAAGTTCAGCCACAACTGTTTTTCAGCCAATTAGAACTTACAACTCACTGCATGTTGATATATAATAACATTATTTTTCTAAAACCAAATAAAGTTATCTGTTTTGGGTTGAGTAAACCAGAGTCAACCTGCTGATAAAATAAATGGAAATAAATTGCCATTCTAAAGCTAAACAATTTTGATCTAACAAGCACACTTGACTTTGTGAAAATTAATAATTTAGCCAATGGATATAATCTGTATATTGTGGAAATAGAAATCACTGACAAGTTCCTAAAACTGCTGGCTATCACTGGCAGCCTGCAGCTATTTTGAACATTGAGCACTAAGGCTTAAGAAAAAAGGGAAGAAAATCAAATGCATCTCCAGAAAAGAACAATATTCCTACAGTACATCAATAATACAGTACTGTTTGGAAAATTTTTGTTTCCATGGAAACAGGTTGATAAAAAAATGTAACACATAAAACTGTTTCTTAGAAAAAGTTAGAGTGCTACCTTAACGAGAGGTTTGAATTTGGCAGGGGTACTCCCCCTATATTTACCCTACCCAACCCCCCAGTGTAGGATAGGGTTAAAGACAGCCAGGGATTTGGGGTATGTAGTTTTGAAGGATAGGTTTTTTGGGTATAAAATTTGAACCTCACTCAATTAGTCCCCCACCCCTCCTTGACAGAGCATTGGTCAAGTGGGGGCTCTGGAGTTTAATTACTAATCTTGGAACTTACTTGTGGAGTCCCTAGTTCCCCTGTCATAAGATCAACAAATAACTGCAAACTCATCAGATCTTGCTCTTTACTGCCATAACCCAGTCCAGACACAATGGCAATGTACCTTTCGGTTGAAATAAACCAATTTAATCTAATATTAAAGTGTTAAAACATGAATTCAAAATATCTTGCCTTCACTTTCAAAACTATTTCTTGTAGTACTAGTAATAAATACTTATTTACTTTCACTTACACATTTTTATTCAACCTCTGCAAAGGTAGGGCTAAAGAATTAGTTGATTTAGTTCAAAAGCAAAACCAATGATTGGAAGATGTACAGTCATGTACATGTATTTCTCATTCCCCTCCCCCATGATAATTATGTTATTCTTACTTTTCATTCTCCTTTAGTTAGCAAAGGCATACAATCACATATATCAATTTGTAGCATTGTCTAGCTAGCATGGTTGTAATAAAATATGCAAGCCTAATGGCTCACTTGTCTCTAAAGAATAAACTGTAAATTTTACTTCAGATACCAAACAACTCACTGGAAGCAGCATTTCTCCACCTTATGAAGTTTTCAAGTAGGATCAAGGGGAGGGGCCAATAGCACCCCTCCTTTTATCAGCCCCACCCCCCTTCCAGAGCTGTAGTTATCTCCAGATGCCAACAGCCCCCCTCCCTTTGTCAGAAAAAAAATTAGAAAAGTTAAGGAGAAAGTCTTTCAGAGCACAGAAATTCTTTTTCCAATCCTCCCCCCACCCCACCCCCTTCCAAAACTATAGTTTTACTCCAGATACTAACAGCCCCCCTCCCTTTGTCAGAAAAATAATGAACAAAGTTAAAGAAAAAGTCTCTCAGAGCACAGAAATCCTTTTACACCCCAACCCCACTTTCAGAACTGTAGTGAGTTGTACTCCAAAAAAAATAATAAAAAATTTAAAGAAACATACTTTCCAAGCACAGAAACCTTTTTCCACCCCTACACTCCCCCCCCCCCCTCTTCCAGAACTGTAGGTTCAGGCCCTCCCTTCTGAAGCTTCTGGATTTACCTGTCATCTCCCTTAGCAAGACTTGCGTCCAGTTCTGGTGCTGTTTGGTACGGCAAACCACTAAAGCAGTATTCCTCCACTTCAAACTTTCCACTGTCTCCTGTCTTGCCACATATGGCTACCACAGTCCCTTCAGATCAAACAGTTATTGGTACTAACAATAAAAACCTGCTCGTAAGAACTTATTATAACTAAAAAAAGTAACTATGTTTTTTTCCAAATCAGGCCTGACCAATTTAATTTTTAATAGAAAGGATCCAACTGACCCTGTTTGTTTTATTTTTATTTATAATAATAATAATAATAATAATAGTAATAATAATAATAATAATCTTTATTGAGGAAACCTTTTTCACAACACAGTGCTTTTCAAAAAGGACCTCACTATAATTAAGAACTACAACAAATACAAAAAAACACAAGAAAGGTATAAGATACGATTTCACTATATTAATACTATTTATTTTTAATCATTTCTTGACAGGCTCATAGGCAGGGGTGTGTGGGGTTTATCATAACAGTTGACCAGTGCTACCGCAAATCGAGTGTCATAAGTGTGTTTGCCCCATAAATTTGGCTTTTAAGAGTCCAAGTTTACGAAACTTGCATCCCCCCCCCTGCCCCAACAAAATTCCTGCTTATGGGCCTGCTTGAATATCTATAAATTAAATAATACATGTACTGTACATGTTTTCTAGAGTACTGGCACTCAGAAAGTCATTTGAGCAATGAAAACATGATTGTCCTCAACAGTTGCTATTCCAATGGCTTTCAAGGATTAAAGTTGAAATTAATATTCAAAGCTTTTCAATCCTTGAAATTAAATATAAACTAAATTCAAGGACTTTCAAGAACTACTGAAAGCACTAGGTACAAGTATGAACTCTGCTAAAAACATAAAATTACTTTCTTTTATAATTCTGCACCTGTTACAGCTTCACCAGTAACAATGTTTCCAGTCAGAACTACTCTTTCCTTTTCATCTTCTAACACCAACTCATCATCATCATCAATGTACTTAGGTCTCGGTGGTTGAGGGATCAGGTTATGCTATAAGACAACCAAATAAAACTGTCATGTTTTCCAATTTATAACTATAATTATTAGTTCTTGCATGTGTCCCAGGGGTACATGTACTCCATATTGAAGCAACGGGAGTGGCAGACTCGCATAACAACACTGCAGTAGTTAGAGCTGTGTGGCTACAAAGCCATCAAACCAGTTTCAATCTAGCCAGATGATCGGCAGTTTCTCACGTGACCTCAGTAAGCTAATCAGAGCATGCCATCTCGATTGGGCATATGGCACCATCCAAGAAAGCAATTCGGGCAAAAAAACACACAGTTGTGATTCTGGAATTTGGATGCCATTTTGGAAAAGCAACTGCACGCGCAAGGAGTTGTGGGATGGTGCTATATGCCAGAATCTGTCTGGCGTGCCTTGCGCGCCTAGTCTGTTCATATGGAGACCGATACATCAAGGTTTCTGGACAATGGCAACTTCAAAAGATCGAGTGGCTGCAGAAATCTCTCCTTTGACTCATTTTTCGAGGCAATATGAGAGATCTCTGCTTACAAGGTGCCAATGATGGATTGCCATTAGTAATAAATTTTAAGAACCAATCTTATCTTATGAAGAATTACTTGTTATAAATCCACACACCAGATAAATCTAACCAGTCACACAGTTTCATAGAGAAAAACCCAGAAAATTTACATTATAAGAAAAACTTTACTGATATGTCACTCACAAACTGGTTGCCATGGAAACACATTGATTAAAGACAAAACTTTAATATAAAAGGTGTTTTCTTAATAAATTTTAGGAAAAGTTACAAAACTTTAGAGTGCTACTTTTACCAGTTCATTTTAAAGAGGTTTGAATTAGTTTGTATACTTAGTGGGCTAGGCTGAACCTTCCCGGTAGTGTCAGAAACACACCTTGTCGATCTAGCTTTAACTTCCCTTTCTGCTCAGGAACAGTTCTAGTGTTACTTCATGCATCGCAAAGTCATACAAGTATTATGATTGATAACTTAAAATAGCAACACTTCCAATTAAATGGGCAATTATAGAAATACAGCTATTTAAATAAAACAAAGACAGTGTCCCACCTCAGTACTAATCTCCTTTAGTATACTTGGTTTAAGTTCCATTTTCTTGAATAAAGTTCCAATAATACAGCATTTTTCATCTGTCCTTAGCTCAACCAACTTTCTTATTGGTAGTGATCCCCCTGGTAGAATAAATTTAGAACAGTTAATAATTATTAAATAACTTTCCCTTACTTATTTTGATGCCTAAACAGCTATTTCAAAAAAAGATCTTCTTGTGAATAGCACATAATACCCAGACCTCACTGCATGATGGGAGTTCATTTTTGCCAATTGCCAAGATTGTGTTGGCCTATCCTATAAAACTACTTATTTATGTGCTTTGTTGTTTCAACTGCTTTGAGCATGTTCAGTGGATGATACACTGAAGGGTACCCACAATTCCCATCTTGCTTGTTATTACCGGTACCCTTTGCAGATGTCAACATCTCTTAAAACAGCTTATGGCTTTGTGCCACTGTTGAAGATAAATGTGTGTCTGATGATTTGTCCAGAAGAAGCATACAGTATACAAGATATTAAGTAACCGGATTGGACCCACAAGTTAAGGAGACAGCCTGTGAAGGGCGAGGGTGGGGCGGGGGGTACGGGGGATATCCTTACCTATATTTTAGGTGGGGTGTGCTACCCAAGCCTTCAAATCTTGATCCTAGGTCAGACCCAAAAAAGCAAATGATGCTATACCCTACTTCACACCAATTGACAGAAACTGATACCCTATTTCAGATCAATAAAATACGCATAACTACAATATAGAAGCCAATAAAAATGCCATGGTTACAACATAACCCACAATTATTTTGCTTATCTTTTATTCTGAAAGCTGCAAAGTGTTTCATGATCCACGATGGAAATCTTGCAGTAAGTTAAAAAAACTTTTAGGCTCCAAAGATATTTTACAGCAACTGTACCCTTTCCAGACTTAGCAAGCACCCTTTTTCAGACCAAATAGGTCCAAAGTGATGAACATCACCTCCTGCAGTACTTGTCCTTGGTTTTGGTTATTTTTTAACTAATGAACCCTTGTGTCCAAAGTTTTTTTTAATTAAGAATAATTATAATTATAGAATCTGTAAAACTTTAAACCATAACTTGTCCAGACTAGTGGTTATCACTACTTGTCATCACCACCACACCCTGTGGTCCCTTAATTATTCTAGGACCCATGAACCTTCGCGTTTGCTCAGGACTGTGACCCTGCATGAACCCTTTCAGGTCTTGCAAATGGTACTGTAACCTTTTATCACCTACCACCATTTACCATCCCCGTCCTGCACAGTTTCTACTAGCTTACTGGCCATAACAGATTGAAATGATCATTGTACCTTTTGGTTGTGAGTTAAATTAGTATGCAAGTTATGATATCATTTACAGTGTTCAGGGGCAGATCTAGGATTTTCAAAAGGGGGGTGCACCACAAGCTTCAAAAGTGCGAGTAAGCGCAGTAGGGGGTCTGGGGGCAAGCTCCCCCAGAAAATTTGAGTCACTTAAATGGCCATTTCCAGCATTTTAAGACCAAATTCTTGCTCATAAGCCTCTTTCAAATGATACATTACAAAGCCTAATTCACAAAAAAATAGGTTTAGTAAGTATATTAAATTTTGGTCCAACTAAAAGGGATATGGAAAGAGCAGGTCCAAGTTTGTACTTACCTAAAATTTAGGGGTTTAGTATTGAAAACGTTTGCACTGGTGAGGTTTTTGAAAACAAAAAACACCCCCAAATTTTTAAGAGAATGTATGAGAGTTTGCATGAGAATGTGGCTGGAAGGGCATCAATGTCCGCCCAATGCAAAATTACCATACATTCTCTGTTACATTTTCTGTTTTTAAAAACTTTACCAGTGCCACATTTTGCAGTATTAAACCACCAAATTTTCGGTACTTTCTAATTCTGACCTGCTCTTTTCATTTCTTGCATTTACAGTGCTAGCATCATGTTCAAAGTGTGATAAAGGTCTATATGTTAAATATATTATTTGTTATATCTCTATGGTACCTCTTAGGGAGATCGAGCTGCTAGCACCATTTAGTGTTGTCTTTTTTCAAAAATTTGAGGATCAATCATCATTCCTGTCATGTGCTGGATGGGAGTCCCCCCCCCCCTCTCCTCCCTCGGGCAGCTGGGACTGCCATATCCATATATACACAAAAAGTTTTAATTTAAGTTATACGTCAAGTACATATACTCTTACCCCACTTTCTCCTTGCAGCTGCAGCAAGCATTTTTCTCATCGCCATCAGCCTCACCGAATAAATATGAGAGTACTGTCTACTGAAGTTTTTCTGTCCAACTTTGAAGAGAAAACGTTCTGATAGGTTCTGGTAGGAGCAAGTCGCTCTCTCGAATATCTGTTTTTCTTCGTCTTCATCGCCTTCATTTCCCGGATCAGAAAGCAAAATTTCTGACTTCAAGCGGGCAGTTTTTTGTTCTTTGTTTTCTACACTGAACATTATAAGTTAAAATCCTGTTTAATTACGGAAGATGTGCAAATGCAAGAAATCAAATCGCAATCGCACGTTAGCAAAGCATTTCGTCCTCCATTTCTGGTTTTCAGAATGTTTCGCGCCAACTCATGGGTGAATCCGCTTGCCAAACGAAAAATGTGACCCACCAGCCCTTCCCTCGTGAAAAATAATTTTACAAAAGAATTTATATTAAAATAATTTTTTTTCCTTAGAAACAAACTCGAACGATTGACGAAATACATTTCAGAACTGTAAGTTGGTGGATGAAATGAATAAAGGAATTCAAACATTTTCAAGGCTTCTGCGGTTTTTAACCCACCCCCTCCCCCCAAAGAAAAATTGACATGAAGTTGAGGTGTCACGTGGTGATAAATACACTAAAATGGCGGGGATTTGAGTTGTTTAGGGGAACATAAGTCTTTCGATCGAGATTCGCTCTTTTTCCGATGATATGCCGCCAGTTTCACAGCTAGATACGCCTCCTGCAAGCCCCAAGAGTCCACCAAGGAAACGACAAAAATTCTCACTCAAGCTAAAAGGCAAAAACTTGAAAACAGATTCCGAATCGCGGAACAACAACAACACAGAAAATGCAAAGTCGACGAAGAAATTTTATCCTATTTTTAGCAAGGCATCGACACCACCAAGAACACAGAACTTTGCTGATGATGAGGATTGTGTAGATTTCTCGCCAACAAAGGCACAAGGTCTGCCCCCACCACCCTACTGCGGAGTAAGAAATCTTGGGAACACATGTTATGCAAATGCTGTGCTGCAAGTCCTTCGGCATTGTCCAGGATTTGCTGATTCTGTGGCTTCGCTTGCTGGCGATCTTAAGAATCAAGAAGCCGAAAGGGTTGCGGAAGAAAATGCCACTGAAGAAAAGGTTAAGGAAGTACCGGTAAAATTAGAAAATTCTTAAAGTTTAACTGCTTTCCTCAAACACAGTGTTTTATTAGCTAGAGACAGTCACAGATAGCGTAATCTCTAATATAAAGCCCCCCTCTTTAAGAAACCCCCCTCTCTTAGGAAGCCCCCTCTCAAATAAGCTTCAGGTTTCTAATATCAAAACCCCTTCCCCTCTAATAAACTCCCCCACCCACCCCTATCACACTCACACTTTCTAAATACTTTGCACAGTTAAAACTTTCAATTGGTATTCTTTACATGTACTTTACCATGTTTTTTTTAAAATAGATGTAACTTATTGTTGTTCAGTTGGGCTTGGAAACATTTCAGCTTAAAAACTGTAAGTTTGGTACCCAAGACTGTAGAAAGAATTAGGCCAGTTCATATCCATTGCTGCATGTTACTGTTCATTCAAGGCAGGTTGATCAAGTGCACCTTTGTTATCAGGTGGGAGAGGGGTGTTCAACCTAAGTTTGGGTACGAGGCAGGCCTGTAGGCAAGGAGGGTGCATGGGGTGCATACGTACCCCCCATGGACCCAAAAAGGTCTGCATTTGGAGGTTTAATAAGACGATGAAGAAGCCCGAATAGGTATATCATAACCGTTGGTGCTACTGAAAATCAAAACGACTAAAAAAAACGGCCATAAGTGTGTTCGTCCCATAAATTTGGCTATTAAGAGTCCAAGGTATAAAAATTGCACCCCCCCCCCCCCAACAAAATCCTGCCTACGGCCTGGGAGGGTTCAGCCATGATACTCAAACCCTAACCCAGTTTACAGTATGAGAAAAATTCTTGTAGATTCACATCCTGATCATGATTAATTTCAGCTCAAGTTTCACACATTTTATTCTTTAGAACACATAATTATACTAATGTCTAGACCCTGTTTATGTTGAACTTCTGAAAATCCAAAAATATATACCCTGTCAAGAAAGTTTACCCTGAAGGGAAGCAAGTCCTGTATGGTTTGTATGTGGGAATACCCCTTTCCCTGGGCCTTGTCATCCAGGCTACAGTATTTCAAACCTGACAAAGTAATTTTCTATGCCCCATTTCAAACAAAACTGAAGAAATTGATACTCGTACTGGAAGATTAGTTTTTTTTTTAAAAAAAACTTTTTTCTGTGTTGGCAAGTAAGCTGATTATGGTTTTTGATCAGCAAGGGTTGATATGGTATGTTTTTCACCTTAAGGTTTGGTGTAGAGCTTACATGTATGTTTTAAGCGTAGCCCTTCCTCAGAGCAGACTGGGAATTGTGGGGGAAATCAGTGTTTCAATAGTTGAGTATTACAGATAATAATTATTGTAATTTGTAAATGCAGATTTTCAGTCAAGTCAGGCCATTGGTTGTAATTGCATGCTTTTTTTTATAAGAACCAGTACATTTGGCCAAGGCTCACTGTTCTTACTTTTTTGGCAATTTGAGCCTTAAATTGTTCTTATTTCTTTATGTGGTTTAAATTAAAAGTAGGCCTAAGGTATTTCAATTCATGTATTAGAAAACGAATTGCTTGGTGGGTGTATATTCCTGTGGATTTATCATGGCTTGCTGTATCATTTTCCTGAGACAACTTCCAGTGTTTATCCCAGGAAAAAATTTAGCTATTGAGCCCAACCCTCAGCTTGTTCTTAAAATGCTCTTAAATTTCTGTCAATCTGAGCCTCATTGTTCTTATAAAGTTGTTCTTATAAAAATGTAATAGCACTGCACTGGTCAAGAAATGTTTGAAACTATGTGAATGAAAAATGTTAATTGATTCTGTGGGGAGCTACAGTCCCGAGTTTTGAAATGAGTCCTTTTTCTTTGTTTAGATACCCAGTTTTAGACAAATCTTAATAAAAGCAAATTAACACAAAATGTGTTTCCCATAAAATTTGAAATCCTATACAGTCACAGATAATTTTAGCTGAAGCTCAGTTCTTAGTTTTTTTGGGAACTCCAGCCTAAAATTTATTGTTCTTAATTACCGGTACTGTAAATTGTTCTTTATCTGTAAAGTAGTGTAATTATTATTTTCTAGATATATAAGACATTAGGTCAATCAGTTTCTAGGTACTGTACAGTGAACATGTCGGAAAGGGGGCAGTGCAATTTCAAGGTTTGGTGTTTTAGAATGTTTTCTCAATTTTTCTGACAAGCCCCCCTGATAACCTGAAGCAAAGGAGTACCCCCAGGGGACTACTATCTCAGTGCTGAATCATTGACAAGAATGACAATATTACCAAAAGGGTATTTTGAATTACAGTGTCTGTTACATTTACTATATAATTTTTATTTTGTGGATTTCCTGTGACATGTATGGATCATAACTGAGTATAATTATTATTTCCTTTATCAGGTGGCAGATAATTCTGTTGTAGACAGTCCCAGTGACACAGAAAATGTTTTCCACATTGTAAACAAACTCAACGAGGTATGTTTCTTGATCTTGTTCACTTTTGTGAAGATTTCTCCTACTGTAAGTTTGAAAAATGGGTTTTTTCAACTCTTCTGTAGAATTGCCCTTACAAGTCTGACAAATTATTTTGTAAATGCTGAAAATTTGAAATATGATCATTATATTAATACCAGTCTAGACTTAAGGGTGCAAATTAAGGGTCTACTATTGACATAACATTCCTTTTTGATTTTTCTCTCCTCGGCAGTTGATGTGTGACATGCAGGGGCTTGAAGAGGACTATCAGATGAATGGTGAAAGTTGTGAACAGCTAAAACCCAGACGAGATGGTTTAGTCCTGGCAGTAGAACCTGCAAACTTCATGGATGCGTTTAGGTATTGGAAGATTCTTTGTTATGAAAATTATTGTCTTAACTTTATATCCACTCTTGGTATACATTAGCCTCCTCTGCAGGCAACTCTAAAGTGAAATTTAGCGAATGACGAAGCAGATAGGGTGAATGATGGTTATTGTAGGCTAATGTATGGTTAATGTATGGTTAATGAAGGTGAAGTAAGGGACGAGCGGAAAGTCAGGGACTGAGGCGAGGAAAAAAGGGAGGGAGTTTCCCTTCTTTTCCTTTCCGCACTCCTCCCAGGCATTCCTCTTTTTGCCGTCCCCTCCTTCACCCTCATTAACCACACATTAGCGTTAGCCAACAATAACCATCATTCACCCCAACTGCTTTGTTATTATTTTGCTAAATTTCACTTTATAGTTGCCTGTGGAGGAGGCTAGGAACACATATAGGGCAAGTACCTAGAACTGTAGAAGACAACAAGTTTGGAAAGTAGGCCACTCAAACAGCTGAACACCCAATCGATAAGTCATGGTCAAGCGATATGGATTAACCATAATCAAGTGTGGAAGTCCGATTGAGCAACTGACCAGGATCAAGTATGGAGAAGCAGTCATTTAATGCAGGGTGTCAAGTGTCCTATTTTTTCCTATTTTTTCCTATTTTTTCCTATTTTTCACTGAAATTCCTATTTTTTCCTATTTTTCAGCATTTTTTTCGACTTTCATATTGT
>JAOBYE010350095.1:0-14901 GCA_025403585.1 Parazoanthus swiftii | reverse complement strand
AAAGCCAAAGGGCGAAGAAGAGAAGTTGCAATTGTTAAAGTCGGGAACTCGAATGAAACATGCACTTTATGACGTTTTTTTCTGTGAGTTCTTGCTCGCAGCACTTCACTTTCTCTAAGAAATTTCTAGTTTTAGTATTTATGCATGAAGGTATATGTAACAGCAGCTAAGTACAGTGCTTAAACCACGTGGACGAGAATTTCAAAGAGGAGAGCTACTGGAATACCAGTTTCCCATGTCCATTTTTCTTTTTTGTTTTGTTTTAAATAAGACGAAGATTTAAAGAACGAAATCAAATTGCGATTTCACGAGCTGCAAACAAAGTTAAAATCTGCTTATCTTCTTCTCATTGAACCTTTCCAGCTATCAGGCTTACCTTAACGAGTCGTAAAAGTGAGATTTCAAGCAAATTTCTATTTTTGAAACCATGTTTAATTCTATGGTTTCTAAAGGCTCTGAAAATTTTTGTCAAACATGTGCATCAATTTTCCTCACTGTGATTGGTAGTTGCCATCACGTGACGAATGATCACCCTTCTCTGGATACCAATCTAAGTTATTAAAAAAGAGGCGAATAGTGTGAGTGGCCTGTTCCAGGCAGTGATTCAGTTGGATTTTATTGTTATTTGTCCTTCATCAGAAAGTTATATATTGGTTTAAAATGCGTCGAACCTTGGGACTGGTGACAGGTCAGTTTAGGGCACCGCAGGGGTTGTTCATGTTAAGAATATATACAGAAATAATTTATTTTGTTTTCTTTACTCGATTCTGAGAAAAGTAAACAACGGCTCGTAATCTAAGGAAAATATAAGCTTAATAGTGAATGGATGGGTCGCTCGAAAATTGGATGGTGGCAACAGATAATAGGCTTAGATAGATGTCTGAGAAAGGGAAAGTTTTAAAAAATAATATAAAAACTGACTCACCGGAAACAAAGCATCGTTTTCCTGGTTTCACAACTTCCATGTATTTAGGTAAACAGATCGTGTTTACAAAATTGTTCAACACCGCTGGCCGAGAGAGTTGCAGGAGGGCAACATCGTTTGTAAGAGCTTGTGGTTTCTCATAGAACTTGTGCTTGATGATTCTCTTGATATCGAACACCTGTCATATCCATGGCGGTTAATGAGTGTTAATGGAGTTCTTTTTTCACAAAATTTTAAAACCTATGGTTTGTTTTAAGTTTAATGACGGGTTGCCTGTGGTCATACGTGCGGTTACCCAGCTGCATGTGCAAGCGAAAAAGATCGAGAGTTTTGGTTCATCGTTCTGCTCATTTTTTGTTCCAAATCAGCGCCATTTTGAATTTATAACTAACCATCATACGCACAGACGACTCGTCGCCTCGTGGCTTTCACAGGATGGCGTTGTTACCGAATTACTTTGTCCAGGTAAGTTTTGAGTTTTTACTGCTCTGTTTTAAATACAATATTATTTCAAAGTTCGAAGGACCTATTTGGCAAAGCCTGAGAAAAGTGTGTATCGCAGTTGGATCACTTTAAAATTACTGATTTTATTAGTTACACTCTGTCTCTTGCGCATTGCGGTACCAACGATTACAAACTAGTACTAGCTGCAGTGCACATTATCTTGATCAGTATTCGACAAATAGTTTTGCTATTTAAGACATACATGAAAGATACGTATGTATAGTCATGATATCATTATAACGCACAAGCTTATCCTGTTCACGATTCTGTTGATTTTCAAGAAAGACAATAACATTTCGTTTAAATTTAGAAATTAAAGAATACTCGATCACTACTTTTAGTTATCTTTTTCAGATATGGAGCTGCTATGCTTATGTCTAGAGCTTGCAGAAATTCTCAGCACATCGTATGAAGTGTGATGAAGCAGCAACGGAAATAAGGGGGAAATGTGACCAACGATAATTTTTGACACTATATTTGGCCACTTATTTAGCTAAATCTATCGCTAAAGAGAAAAAGGGCTGTTTACATTTGTTTTACAATAATATTTTAAAAATAATGTTGTTAAAATTCGAAGATTGACTACCTAAATAATAACTTAGATATTCCAGATTATTCAAGTTAAAGGTTGATGAAAATAATTATCCCAAAAATTAATTTGTTGTACTGGCCTACAGATTGACCGAGTGCCAAATGGTGTGTTTGTAAACTCTCATTACCTATCTCCATATATTTTCTATAAATAGGCTAGGAGGATTTTGCACTTCATCTTACAGAATTTAGAATTCATAGTGATTTTTACTGATACTGTAAAATATGTTGAGATTGTGAAATGATATTCAGTTTAGAAATCAAGTGTTTCTTGTTTGTCTATATTTGTTACTGTTTGTGACAATTTAAGCCTGCTTCACACCAGCGACGCATTCACAATCGCAAGCAGCAGTAAAAGTTGGTTCACACTAGAAAAATTTGAAGGGAATCACAATTGCAAGCGCAAGAAAAAACAAAACTTTCCTTTTCCTTGCGATTGTGATTACGCTTGCGTCGCTAGTGTGAAGCATGCAGGCTTTAAGTAAGACAAAAGAGAGTCAATTCAGCATAGCTGTTTCAACACACTGAATATAACAACATCTCCCTGTCCTGTTTCTTGGATAATATTATTAGAATGTTCTCTCAATACACTATATTTCGATATTAAACGAATAGAACATCCAAAGGCAGCATAATATTAAAAGTACTACTATTTTGGAAAACAATACCGACTGTGAAGTGTTAAGTTCCAGTACCCACCCCTTCTTCCTCTAGCTCTACCTATTAAAATGAACTTTTTAAATGGAAATGTACTTTCCAAAGCAACCTCGTCAAACGCAATTAATCTTTGAATACTTCTAGTTTATTTTTTTTCTTTCAGCGGGTTTATGTTTTGTCTATTCTGTATTGCTACCTGTGTATTCAGTCCGAAGTTGTTGAACTTTATACCACTTCGTTTGGTTGAGTCTCTAAACTTTATTTTCTAGCCACGCCATGGTAGCATTACAACTCGACATTCAAATATCTACCTAGAAATGAAACTTTTCACATCTAAATGAATTAACAAACAAGGAAACAAACAAATCAATCAAGCAATCAATCAATCAATCAATCAATCAATCAATCTTGAACGTACTCTTCTACATAATCTTTTTCGGGCATCACGGTCATTAACGTCATCATCGATAAGGTCTACTCAACGTTCAAAGTTTGAATACCATGTTATGCAGAGATAGCAAACTAATAAGCATACCTGTTCGGATCCCTCTATCGTCTTCCTGTTTAAATCCCCTATCACAACTTGATAAAGGCGCCTGTCAGTTTCCAGAATGCAATGGGCAGCGGTAAGCACCCACTCACGTGTGATAAGCGATCCGCCGCAGGTAAAACCGGTCCCCTCGATGTTCAGCCACACTTGCCAAGGCCACTCCCCGGCACTCGCGTCCATCCCCGCAACTACTCGTGAGGCAGGTACAACCGACTTGCCACACGACTCTGGAGAAATACGTTTGCATGTGTGTCAGTGTAAATTGGCAGCCACGGCCATAAGTTATTTCACAATCACAAACGTGCCAGCTATATATCTTATATGGCAGCTTTTACATTACACGTTTTTTTATTATACGAATAAAGTTTTGCAAATCGACTTAGTTTGTTTTATCGATGGCTAAAAATATCAATTCAAGGAACGTAATACAAAGGCTTTGAGTGAATTAGTATTTTTTAAAGGAGAAGAAACTGGTTTGTATTGAAAACTGACTATGTTTTTGGTTCCGTTGGAAAGACGAAATTAGGGAGCGCTTGAGCTAAGACTTATATAATGCCTTGATGGTGAATGATACCAAACTGTTGCGAAATAGTTTTTTTTCGTTTTACAGTAAGAACTGTTATCAACAGAAATCATGTGTTAATACCAGTTACGCTAATGCTGTATTTATGTCAATAACTGAACAACGCGGTTAAAATGGACACGAATGGATGAAAAGAGCAAAATCATGATAGTAATTTAAATTGCAAAAAGATTAAACTTTCTTAAAAGCTGTAAACATTTCAAAATAAATATAAGATTACGAGTACTGTGAAACTGAAAGAAACATAAAACGATCTCTTGGCAGATTTTGTTTGGCAGGAAAGCATTTTTTAGGAAAGAGTGTACATTTTTACACATCTGAAGCAACGGTCTGGAATATTGAATTTAGTTCAACCTTGGCACTGTTTTACTCTATAATTGCAAGTATAAGAAATATCGCCAAAAAATAAAGAAATTGCCTACCCTCGTTAATCCCAAGACCTTTTTCTTTTGCAGTTTTGCTTTCACTACTGGCATTTTCGTCTTCCACTGCAAAAGATTAAATTAGCTTAGAGTCAAAGTGACAGGTGTGTCTAGCATTACATTTTAGTTCTTTCAACTATGTCCGGGAATAACTTACCGCAGAATTTACAAGTTTTGGGACACCAATGCTTCATACTTTGGTCAGTTTCGCACAAGCCTTTCTTCTTTCCCTGTACACATCTAGCTGTCCATGTTCTATCTCCACAAACTACAAAGTTATGTTTAATTGCCATTAGGCATTACTTTCATACATGTATTACCGACAATTATGGCATACAAGTGTTCGCTGTTTGCTTTTAAAAAGCAAGAACTACAACAACAGCAACAACAACATCATCAACAACAACAACAACATTAACATCATCAACAACAACAACAACATCAACAACATTAACATCAACAACAACAACATCAACAGCAACAGCAACGACAACTTGAATGGACGGATGTGTAAAAAGTGGCAGCGGCCCGTAACTCAAAATCATTCAACGCAATGGAATAGAAATTGGTGGACTAACAGATAATCGCAAGCCAATTAAATTGATGTAAGCTAATTGACACCTGACGTCATAACGATGTCATGAATGTCAAAATTTCTGGTTTCTATCAAATCTTGCTCATCGGAAACCGAAACATGCATTTAGAACGTTAGTACAAACATGCTTAAAAAAACGACAAGTAAATGCTATTAAACGCTAATAAACTAGGAAAAGGTGACTCACCGGATTTGGTGGCAATACCTTGAACGTAAAGAAAGTTTTCGACCGTTGAAATCAGCGCGAGCACTCTGATTGACAAAATGGGCAAAAATGTTTTAAATGCTGACTTCGGTTAAAATGCCTTGCGGTAACATATGTGCACCTCTGTTTTTGGCGATGGCCTGTGTTAGAGTGCTAATGTGTTGACATCGTAGTCACACAAAGCACCAGTCCATCACACGAAATGGCTGTTGTACTCGTTTTTTTCCGTTTCGCTCTCATTAGTCTCTGTCACATCACTGACACAATAACTTACAACTTCTTGTGCCAAATAAGAAAATAATTGTTGTATTAAGGCGAAGTACCTAATGTATACATTCATTTTGGGAAAATCGCTACTTCAGTTGAAATACTTTCAAAAGCTTGGACTTTACATGCAATAAATATATATTGCATGAAATAGGTTTATTGACTTCGTTAAGGTCGACAGCTTTTTCTAAACGTGTTTTGTTGCCTTTATTAGTGTATCATTCTTATCGCAAAATATTCAAAATTGCATAATAAACTCTGTTGCCCTCGAGCTAGAGACTCTTTTTAAACTAAAACACTATTTCTTTAGTTATCGAGCGCCCATTATAAACTCCTGACTGACACCTTAAGAAGCTAATGTTGTTGAAATTGACAGCATTGTACTGACATATTTTAAAAGCTATACTTAATAATTCGTATACACAATGAGTTTATTAGAATATATAAGAAAACAAAACTGCACCTGTTAAAGTGCATGTTCAGAGAACGTGAAGTTTATAGTTTCCGTTTAAAAACAACACTTTCCTATAAATCGAGTTAAATATTTTTTAAGACATTTTTACAACAGTTTTCTTGGTTTCAATACTATATATACCTAGGATATATGTACGTGGAAGGCTCCATTACGCAATTTTGAAGGCTGTTCATGTAAAAATATGAATAATTATTCATCTTTTTTTTCTTTGTTGTCTACACTGTCAGCATATTATATTATATTAAAAAATGGCGCACGGTCACGGCAGCTGTTTAAAAATACGTATAAAACAGCTTTTTAGTCTTATATCACACTTTTTAAAACCAAATGCAACAGTCACGACACTGGTCGCAGCTAATACGTATAATGCTGCTTATTCGAATAAAGATTTTACAAAAAACTGTTGTAAGAAATACTACAGAGTGGCGTTGACGTTGAGGCAACAGACGATCGTTATACAGCTAGGAATCGCTTCGTCTCTATAATTTCGTAATTTTCTTTTCGATTTTGAAAAAAACTTTAATTGTAAAAATTGCACTGGATCATTTGACATTTTTTCAATAAACAAAATGATTTTTAAAAATTTGGTGGGAGAAAATGATACCAAAATGTAAATGTGTGCGAACACTTTTTGTTCCTTGCTCGAAGCCGTATGACAGCAAAAGTTGATCATGCTTTTCTTGGTTCACTAGTGTCGAAAAGAATGCGAAACATCTGCATAAACTAGTACTTTCAATAACTACCTGTAGGTCAGTATAGATTTTAAAAAATACATCAAAATCTGCAACAACTGTGCTTACTTTTTGAGTGTCCTGAGAACTAGATAACACAAAAGTTACAGGAGTCGCTACCTTCAAGTTCTTCCGCCTCTTCATCTTCTAGGCCGAAGCTTAACTGCCCAACCAAACCAAAAACACATATAAACAGAAATACGACTTTTAAAGAAAACGCCATTTCCACTCCCGGCAAGAGGTACCTATGTCAGGCGAAGACTCAAAAACAGCTGAGCCGAATACGAGTGCGTCTTACGCCATTTGTTTGCATCCATTAGTAAATTTGACCCAATAGAACTGAGTGTAATACTGTGTTGTGCTTTTCAAATTGACTTCCTGGCGCCGGCTTTGCATTTTAAACAATCGTTATTGACTGATGCGAGAGAAAGGAGGGAGGGGAGGGGGGGGGGCAGTTCTAAAGGGGGGTTGTGTTGCTAATGACGTTTAGAACACGATCGAATGGGGTCACACGGGGGATATGTTTTTCGGCAAACCAGAGAGGAAACAGGAAGAAAAAACAAAATCGAATTGAAACAATTCTAACTGAAAGGCAAAATATTGTAAGTGGGAAAAATGAGGTATGGTAGCTCAGAACTAGGCCAAGGGACAATTATAGGGACTTTTGGCCGGCACGTGACCCCCAAAGAACTATGAATAATCGGAAGGTTTTATCTCTCTCGGACTTTTTTCCGCAGTCAACAACGCAGTCAAAACCTTCTAGTTGTTGTTGTCAATATTTTTACTGAATAAGCATGCCTGTCGTATCAGGCCCATAGGCAGGGGGGTGCGCGGGGTGCGCACGCACCCCCCTCCCCACGAACTCAAAAAAGGTCCGCATTTGGAGATTTAAGAAGCCCAAATAGGTTAATAGTAACAGTTGGTGCTACCGGAAATCGAAACGACTAAAAAAACGGCCATAAGTGTGTTTGTCCCAGAAATTTGGCTTTTCAGAGTCGGTCGTGTTAGCTAAATATGGTTTGCTGGAAAGCTGAACGAGATTTTTTAAGGAAGTAGCAAACTTAAGAAGAAATAATTAGAGCTTTTATACATTGTTGAATTACCACTTTCTTATTCTTGCGAACGATCTTGCAAGTACAGTGCAGATTTTCACATAATAAATTGGTCATTGATAAAAATATAAACTGCTATTTCAGCAAGATACAAAGAATACATATCTTTGTCGATTTATTTATTATGGAGACTTCCGCCAGCTGTCAAGCATATGTCTACTCTCTTGAAAACAGCTTTTCCTTTTTCCCAATGGGCGCGATAATTACACCATGGACCGACTTTGTGCAGTTGTATGTATACAGTACAGATGTTTGTGAGTTTGATCATGGAGGTAAAAAGAAAATTCTAAAATACTTCGATATTTTGATGATATCAAGATGAACTGAATAAAAGGAAATGCTGTTGAAACACAGTTTTAAGAAAAACATGAAGAATAGTTTTAAATACTAAGAACGAAGTGAGTCTAATCAAATGAGTGACTGTGCAATTTACGATGATGGCATGAAATTGTCAAACAGAACAAAAGTTTAAAAAGAGATTGCAATGGCTTCAAACCATGGCAACGTCAAGCAATGATCAACAGTGAAAACAAATGAAACTGTCTTTCAAGGAGGAGAAAAACTCTTATATCCGATTACTCGTGCGATATTAGTTGTGAAGCTGAGAAAGCAAGTCTTAATTGTGGACAAGTATTCATTTTACAAAAGTTGGTGAAAAAAGTGCTTTTCACTAATGTAAACTACAAGAAAAGCTGATGATCTGCACGAGTGGTTAAGATATGAAAACATTCACACTCCCAGGCAAAAGCCACTTATTTATATTAATGATGATTTCGTGTAAGGAAAGAACAGCAGTTTGTTGCCGCGCATGCGTATAGTTTTCTTTTATTTCATTTAATTTAACAATTAAGTTCCGTGCTTGTGATTGGCTCCTTAATATGAGAATATATCCATGCTTTTAAAGTCCTTCGTTTTCTTGTCTCCATGACGTGAGTTTGATCGAGATTGACAAACAAACATGTTGCTTTGACGATGTTAGCAAGTTCTTTCAATATCACTAATTTTTCCATCATTACACTAACCTTCTCAAAAATACAGATCAATTAGACCAAAGTGGAGTTTGTTTTAAAACTTTAACATAGAACGAACTATAAACTGCACGGGGGAGAGGGGATGGCTTTTATCGAAATTCGGTATAATTACGTAGTATTGTCGAAATATTCTATCTTGGTATATGGATCTCTTTTAAGCTGCAAACTACTCAAAAAGGAAATCTTCAGCTTGTGATTTCAGGGTGTTCTACCGTGTTATATCTCAAGCTAAGGAAAGTCTTCATTTTATTTTCAACAAACGTTGGCTAAACATTTTGTTAAAAGATCTGTTTAAATAAGCACTCTGCTCACAAAAGATTATCCCTGTAGATATAGAAAGATTGTAGTAAATAATTAATGTCTGTCATTCGCTGCAGTAAAATATCCTGCATATTTTGAACAAATGTTGGTACTAGTATTGCGTAAAACCAACACAACAATATCATGACAGACCATAGACATTACATTCACATAACTTATAAATTCGAAATCCTTCACAGCAAAGCGGATTGTAAATTTCTGTGAAGGGGATAACCTTAGAGCAGTGAAAAATTCATATTGATTATTACCAGCATAAACTCAGTGGACATTGGCGTCGCGTCGACTCCGAAAAATCTCGAAACCTGTTGTTTATATTGCACATAAATTTGCTCTGCAAGAGGTACAAGGGCCTATTCTTAAGAAAGCGTTAAATTGATTATATTTCTGTATGTTTCGCATTCTTACAATTAAAACTAAAACTAAACAATTGGCAGTTTACTTGCGGGAATCTCGATATTTTCTTGTACCAAATCTGGCTTTCTGACAAAAATTAAGCAGAACATGCCATTTAGGTACATTTGCATGTTTGTTTTGCATAACTAAATCGTTACTTAATTGATATTGTTTGCTCTTTAAACCTTTTACATGCAGTGACTGTTTCCTATTTGGGCTAGAGAATGGATAAGAGCACCCTACAGTCACTTATTTGACAAAATTACTTAATTAGGATTGGCAGAAATACGTGCGGGAATAGTCCTCTGTTTATCTGATAACTGCATACACAGCTGGGAATTTCCATAAACAGTCTGAAGATGTTGCTGTGCTGAACGTTCTGGAACATAAAGCAATTTATTTGACCTACTCTGTTTAGATGTAAGTTAAAAAAAGGAAAAGCGAAACATAAACAACAAAAGGAAAACATAAATAACAAAAAGGGAGGAGAATTTAATGCCAGCAAAATAATTACAAGAAACTTTCACAACATTAACATTTTGAAAGTGGTTAGAAGTGATCACAAGTGGAGATAAAATGGATGCAAAGCTTGCTCACGAACTCGCAACTAGAAGCACCGTTCTTGTAGTGGTGGAATCAACATTTCTTATTGTTCTTAACCTGTTGTCCTTGGCAGGAAATCTCCTCGTCTGCTTTGCAGTTTATTCGAATCGTCGTCTTCGCACCATCCCAAATATGTTTATTGTGGCTTTGGCACTATCAGACATTCTGGTTGCTATACTGTCGATGCCATTTAGTGCATCTATTCTTGTTGCAGGGGAATGGCTCTTTGATGAATCACATCGGTTTTGCCGTTTCATGGGATTTGCCTTGTTCCAATGTGGTATCTCTTCAATGCTTATGATGAGCCAGATAGCGCTAAACAGATATTTCTGTGTTGTAAAACCCAACACGTATCGGGCTATTTACACCTACAAGAAAACATTGGGAGTCATAGCGTCAGTGTGGTTAGTGACTCTCTTCTGCTCTGTACCACCATTGTTAATGGACCCAGGAGGATATTCCTTTCAGCCAGGTAAAGCGCTTTGCCTCTATCCGTTTGAAAGCAATCTCGCTTTCACCTTGTTCCTCGATATCGGCTGCATTGGAGCCAGTATGAACGTGATAATCTTCTGTTCCTACAAAGTGTTCAGGACTGTAGCTGCCTCTAATAAACGTTTCAAAAGGAAATGTTCAGAAAACCAGAGTGAAAAGAAATTGGCTCCAAACGTCGAAGAAATCAAGGTTACTAAAACGTTAGCAGCAGTCGTGTTTGCTTTTTGTTCTTGCTGGTTACCTATTGGAATCATTGACACTATCGACGTTGCGCAAGGAGACACACGCTTGCCACGGCAAGTGTATTTGTTATACGCTTTTCTCGTCTACACATCAAGCACTGTCAACCCGCTTATTTATGGCATTTTTAACAGATGCTTTAGGAGGGAGTTTCGTCGTGTTTTATCCAAACGTATAGCTCCAGAGTCAAGTGAACAAGCTGGAATGCCTTGCACAGAGAATTCGTCCGTTGCTAGAAACAGTGGGGCTAGAATGTCACAAACAATCCTGGAACTTCAATCCAAGATTCAATCCAAAATTGAGTAATGGCCGAATAACTGTTACTATTTCATGTTTGAGCTGGTAGAAGGAGGCAGAATTTCAGCAGGATTCTACTTAAGTTGAACTTATTCAATTTTCATAATCGATTACGATTGTTTTTTTTATTTGACCAAAAACAATGATACTAAACAGCAGACCAAATATGTTTTGGAAAGTTGGAGTAGGTGTCATTGTTCATCGACTTAAAAAAAAATACTTCGAGAACACCAACATGGCCAATACTTTGAAAGTTGTTTTCCTGAATAGGAAAATTTAAGCACCAGTTCATTCAATAACGCATATGCTTCTACAGAGTCAAAAACCATTTTCTTAGGAAAATTAACCCATTTTAGTATCTTTTGAGCAGCCTAACGATTAAAAAATATTCGATAATGTGCGTAGCTACGAAGTGTTGTTAATATACTTGGGAGATGTTAAACTTTGTAAATGAAATGTTTAAGGACACGAACTCAATATTTTACCAAAACCCATCGTATACAAATGCTAGCTTGGAAGCAATGCTTTTAAAAAAAGAAATGTGTAATTTTGATAAAGGTTTTCAAAACATGTCATGCGGTTTATGTTTATATTCAAAACGAGTCGTTTTAAAAACGCTTTTATCACAAAAGAATGTTGTACCGTGTTATTATTGCATTTGATGCAATTTAATATCATTAGCAGCAAAACCAAGATTTTTCGTTCCTGTTTCGATGTTAACAAAGAAAATTGGTTTTCAGTGTTATGTATATTGCACAGCAAGCAGAAAAGAAGCACCTGTTGTTTTTATTTATTTAAAATATTAAAACAGGCATCAAATTATATTATAAAACTTTTAACAAAAAGAGTGCATAATATATCTAATTAGAAATTTTGTCTTAACCAAAACTGGTATATGAAAAATGTATTATAAAACCTAAATTTTAACAGAAATAACATATTATGTTTTAGCCTTAAATTAAACGGCGTGGAATTCCCGAGTCGGGGCGGACAAACAGTGATCTTTGATATTATTAACATCGCCAATTTTTTAAAATTTATAACGCTGCGTGCAAATACGCCAACAAATGTAAAGTGGGAGGACCTTTACGACAACACAATCCAGGTTTTCCATGAATAACGTAAAATGAAGAAGTCGTACTGTTTCTCATTTTTAACTTAAACCATAGTTATTAAGAACTATGCTTAAACTTTAAATTTGTGTAATGAATGAATGTAAATTTCTTGAATAAATTGAAGCTGTAGAAAATTATCAACTGAGAGTCCTTCACGTTGGTACTGTAAGCTATATATGTATGCGTTGCGCTAATGGGGGTTGTTTTTGAGCCGCTGTGCTCTGAATTTAGTTCTAGGTTTTGACATATTGGTCTGAAATTGGATATCAATTTTGGAAAAGTAAGAGGTTGTGTCGCAGATTCAACTATAAAGAATTGGTATGGACATTTTTGTAGTCTGAAGTTGGAAAAATAATTCGTTCAGGGTCAAATTTTAATTTCCTTCAAGGTTCTTATTTAATAAAAGAAAAAGGTATTTTTCTGTTCTCTGCTTTTAAACAAACTCGAAGTTTGGCGAAGAATGTTCCATGAACTCAAAAACTTGAAAACTCTTTTTGACGCATTAAAATTAACAGAATTTCAAGAGCTCGCTGCATGTTAGCCTGACTTGTTCCCTGTCTCTTTCCGTTGGTACTTTTATGGGAAATTTGAAGAGGGAGGATTGAGACGAGAAGCCTGCACATCTTCTTCTTGTCCCAATCCTAGGAAGAGACTGGGAGCGAGTCTGCATGTCAGGCGCGTATCTACGCAATAGCTGTTCATATTCACCAAGGGACACTAGTGCAACTTGTTGTGGCTGCTGTTAGACTTTGTTAAAGTTGGGTCTTTACTTAAACTACGCTGGTGAAGTAATAACACGCACTTTTTCTTATAGGCTGTCGGAAACTCGACTTGTTAATGCTTAACGTTCAATGGATGTTAAAGGGGGAGAGGGGGGTGGGGTCTTATGAGTAGGGATGAACTTTAAGAAAAACACGAGAGTGATGAGTGGAAATTTGTTTTTTTAAGTAAATCAAACTGCAGTATAGATGTTTGGAATAATCGCATTTCAAAGAAGTTCATATTTAGACACTATTTGCATAAGGCAAGGAGGTCAGCTCTCAAAATTTATATTTAGTCTGAAAAGTATTCAAATATCGTTGGACAATACTAAGATAGATATGTAGAATGTTAAAATAATATTTGTTGGCTTTTGTACATAGGAGACACACAGACTGCAGCAACTTGGCAAAGTTCGTGCACTTCACAAGCAGCTGGCGAATTTGTAAACAAAGCAAACTAAGAATAGCACTTCTATTGAGAGTTTGTACCTCCGATAATCGTTTATAGGTCGATAGATTAGCTAGATGAGACTGGGTTTTGTCAGCTGTAAAGAGATTAGATTCAAATTAACATACCCCAGAAGTACGTAACAAATTTCACGCAAATTGTGTTTGTTGAGCATCGGTTCGGAATCGATTCTCGAACACTCGCTGCTATCAGTCGAACACTCGATGCATTCAGTATTCCCGCAGTAAAAGGCCAACACCGCACCGAATACTATCACCATAACTAATACAAGATCCCTTATCACTGCCGTTTTGGATATATCAACACTTCTGGGCACGGCAAAAGGCCAAGAACATCGAAAGATATGGCCACAAGACCAGATGCCGTGTTCTTTTCCTGTTGCAAAAGCGCCAACCACATAAACATTTAGGTCGAGTATTGCTTTCGTTGGAATGGGGTGCAGTGTGGGTGGGGGCAAAGAGGGACAGAAGTCGACTGTGAAAAAAGATTTGCACAATCGAACAAGTTATGAATAAACCGTCTGCACACCTCTAAGTTTCCAAGATTTTACAGAAATTGTTCGTAAAAGGATAGTCAGAAAAATAATCTGCAGCGGAAATAAATCCGAAAAAAATAATTCCACGAAATGAAATCCTACATCGAATGCCCTCTAACGCTGCAAACATATTTCTTCAAACTGGAACCTGAAAGTATACACTGCCGAGAACATTTTTCTAAATTAATGCCGGCTCTTAACTAAATCTTACTAATTTTGTAACTATAAGAAACAACAACAACAACAACAAAAATAAGATCGCATCTGGACAGTTTTCGAACGTCATGTTAGAGACCTCAATCGGTTCCACCTGAACTGCCTCAGAAAGCTGCTGAGGATCACGTGGCGAGACAAAGTCCCTGATACCTAACCCAAGTCCCCCAAGAATTGGCCTTCCCAGCATTCACGGTATGCTGAAGAAGGCCCATGCAAGTCAGGTAGGCTGGCCATCTTGTCCGAATGCCCGATACACGCCTTCCCAAAAGACCCTTCTATGGCGAACTTGCAGAGGGAAAACGCTCACAGGGTGGACAAAAGAAGCGCTATAAGGACTGTCTGACAGCTTTATTAAAAGGGCTTGCTACCAACACTAAAACCTCGGAAACCCTGGCGCTAGACCGTCCAGGCCGACGACACCAAATCAGCAAAGGTACTGACCTATTTGAGCACAACAGGATTACGGAGGCTCAGCGCAAACGCCTGCTACGCAAGTGCAATATCTCCTCCATACCACCTGCTCAATGGGACCACCAATGTCCAAAGTGATATTGAACATTCTGCGCCCAAATCGGACTCACAGGTCACATCCTCCACAGACACCCTTAATCACTCACCATTCCTGCGAAGTCGATCACGACGGACGAACAATTAACAACAAGAACAACTAATGTTGTAACCATAAAAAACAACAACAACAACAATATAAAATCCAATATGTGATTTGTTATTCTTTGTTATGATTTATGAAGGGAAACCTGGTTCACTGTTTCTTTCCTTTACTTCTTCAGTCCAGAACTAAACTAATTAG